>PVJA010000765.1:9220-105344 GCA_004027025.1 Myocastor coypus
AGTCCATATTCGGCTGGCCCAAGGCTGAGTGGAACAGAGCAGAGAGCATCCAGTTCATGGCGGCGGAACAGCAACAAAATGGTGGCAGAGGTAGCCAACCAACACGGCAGCAGAGCAACAGCAACAGCTAGAGCTCCAGTCTGTCTCTCTGTCTCTCTTTATATTACATTCAGGCTCTCTGCCTTAGCTCCCACCCTAGACTACACTCATAATCCTGGAAGTACTTCCACCCATAATCCCATCAGTACTAAAACCTATAATCCCAGGGATCATGGATCAAGTCTCAAACTCTAGCAGTCCCTGCCCAATGACTCCATGAGGCTTTGGGGGGACAACTAGACAGAAACCATAACATTATTGTTTTACTTTTAGTCAATATTTGAGCATGTGATATTGTCTGCTTATTTAAATTTGCATTTCCGGGGCTGGGGTGATAGCTCTGTGGCACAAGTGACTGCCTCGCAAGTACAAGGTCATGAGTTTGAACCCCAGTCCCGCAAAAAATAAATAAATAAATAAATAAATTTGCATTTCCATATTCACTGAAGATGTTGAGAAGGTTTTTATTTTCTTATTGGCAATACACATATATCCTTTAGTGAAATATTCAAATACTGTCTGGAATATTACATAGTATGTTTTTTGCATTGCTGGTTCTAGTGTATTTCTTTTTTTTATTATTATGGCTGGCTCAGTCTGCTCTGTTGGTGGGGCTGGTGCAGCATGTGGTGCTGTGGATCGAACTACAGCTCCTGCAGTTGCCTAAGCTTTCCAAAGCAGGTGCTTTAGACCACTGAGCCATGTCACCAGCCCTATTGGTGCTATTGTGAATGGGATATTTTTCTTGATTTTTTGGAACAATTTGTTGGTAGCACATAGGAATCAAGGGGACTTTTCCATGTTGCTCTTTATCCTACACCTTCACAGAATTTGCTTGTCAATTCTAGGTGTGTGTATGTGTGTACAACCTTGTAGGTTTTCTCTATAGAAGATCATTCATAAACAGAGATAGTAGTCCACCATCTCAAAAAATCTTGCTTTGGTGTCAAGCTCCCCATAGGGTTCAGATCTTACCTGCATCCAAAAGCTTGTATATGCAGATGCTTTTGTCCATGGATAGATGACAAGTTCTTATTGTAGGTGTATGATTTCTACATGTATATTACATTGGCTAGTTTCTACGGTTACTGAATAGACTACACTCCCCCATCCCCCGATTTATTTTCCCCTTTACTTTTCAAACCAGTTACTTAATTTCACTAGAATTTGCTGCCATTTTGAAATTTAAACTCTGGAGTGACTAACATTTACAGGAATTTCCAAATATGGTACACTGTGTGCATCTATACCTTGCCCAATTTTTTCAAATATTAAGATCTCATTCAACCATGGTGCATTTGTCAAAACTAAGCAAACACTGAGCCAACACTATTAACTAAATTACAGAATTTAGTTAAAATTATAGAAGTGTTTCCAGTGAGGTCCTTCTATCAACTCAAAATTAAATGTAGATATTACATTATAATTATCTATCATGTATCTGTATTCTCTGCAAGCCTGTAATAAATACAACTTTAAACTTTCCTTGTTTTTCAGATCCTTGATATTTTTTGAAGAACAGTGGCTAGGCATTGCATAAAATGGCCTCATTTTATGTTTGTGTGAAATTTGCTCCTGTGTACACTGAAGTCATGGCTACTAAAAAAATACAATAGAGGTTAACAGCATTTTTTTTTTTTTGAGACAGGGTCCCACTATGCAACTCAGGCTGGACTTGAGCTCATTTATTGTAGTTGTGGTTTGTCTTGAGCTCACACCAGTCCTCCTTTCTCAGCATCTCAAATGCTGGGATTGTTGGTGTGTGCCACCATGGCCCAGCTAAGTAGCTCTTGTCATCGAATCCTAACAGGAGGAACATGTTGTAGATTAGATCCAATATATTCATCAAAAAGTCTCATTCTGCCAAAACCTGTGTGCCAAACAGATCTGGCATTAGACATGATTATGAAGACTCTAACTTCATCTGTGGAGTAATTCACTAATGGGATTATAATTTGATATTTTTGTTCAAAAGTGAGGAAAGCAAGAAGCATGTCTTCCTTGAAGGGAGCGAATTATGGGGCCATAACATCACAACACCCCATCCCTCTTAAGCTCTTTCCTTTTCTTTCTGCTTCCTGTATCCTATAGAGTGAGAAGCTTTCCTCTGCAATACCCTTTCTCCATGATATTTCTGCATTGTAGCCACACATCCATGAACTGAAGCCTCTGA
The DNA here is from genome assembly GCA_004027025.1 of Myocastor coypus. Taxonomy (NCBI): domain Eukaryota; kingdom Metazoa; phylum Chordata; class Mammalia; order Rodentia; family Myocastoridae; genus Myocastor; species Myocastor coypus. The sequence continues at coordinate 11,493 of PVJA010000765.1, forward strand.
ATGGACCAAAATGGATTACTCCTCTGAGTTGATTTTCTTACACATATGATCACAGTGGCAAAAAGATGGATAAATAATGCATTATATCATTGTAGTAATACTATAGCACTGACCTTGCATACATGGCTAAGGTAATGTGATTGTCTTCAATAAAAAGTTTATCCCTTTTCCTTCCTATATTCGTTCAAAACAAATTATTAAGTCCAATTTATAGTCAAGGGGAGAATAACATTATTCCTGCAAAAAGCAAATGCTGAGTTTAGCTAGACTAGTTTTGTGAGAAAGTTTTGTCCTTTTACCATTTAATTATTATTTAATAACCCTTATATCAGCATAGATTGATAAGTAATTGTTTTATTCCTTGAGTTAATCTAATACTATAGCTATTTAGTTGAGCAAATGCTCAAAGCTTTGGCCCTTGGTAGCTCTATCAATTTGGTTATTGTGTTCTGTGGTTTTGTTTATCAAAAGCCATTTCTACATCTATTGAGATGGTCATGTGGGTTCTGGTTTTGGCTTTATTGATGCAGTGTATTACATTGATAGATCTGCATATGTTGAACCATCCTTGTGTCCATGGGATGAATCCTACCCGGTTGCAGTGTATAATTTTCCTGATGATTTATTGCACTCTATTTGCTATTATTTTATTGAGGGTTCTTGCATCTGTGGTTGTCTTAGTTACTCTGGTCTCATTGCTAGGACAAATACCTAACTCTCTAAATAAGGGAAGGAAAGATTTATTTAGCTCACCGTTACTGGGGGTTTCAGTCCATGTTCAGCTGGCTCCAAGGCAGAGTGGAACATGGCAGAGAGCAACATTTCATGGTGGTGAGCAAAAAGCAAAAGCCAAGAGAGAGAGTAGCAGCAGCTTAAGCAACTAACTTCTTCTCCTTACTTACATTAAAATGCAAATCACCTGCCCCAGGGGAGGTGCATCGCCCACACCTACAATAATCAATGACAAATTCCAAAAGCTGTCCCATGACTGCATGAGGCTTTGAGCAAACACATATACACAAACCATAACAAGGATCATGAGGGAGATTGGCCTGAAATTCTGTTTTCTGGTTGAGTCTTTCTCTGGTTTTGGTATCAGTGTAATACTTGCCTCCAGGAATGATTGGGGGAATGTTGCTTCCTTCTCAATTTCAATAAAGAGTTTCAGGAGTACTGGGATTAAATTTTCTCTAAATTTCTTCCAGAATTCAGTTGTAAATCCATCAGTACCTGGGCTTTTCTTTGTTGGTAATTTTTTAAATTACATTTTCCATTTTATTGGCTGATATTGAGCTATTCAGAGTGTATCTTCTTAACTCAGTTTTGGTAATTTGTACCTATCTAGGAATCTAACCATTTCTTCTGTGTGTTCCATCTGTAAGAGGAAAGATTTTGAACAATAGCAATTAATTAACTTCTGAATGTCCACAGGATCTGTAGTAATTTCACTCTTTTCATTCCTTATTGCTTAAAGTTGAGTGTTTTGTTTAATATCATTTAATATTTTTATGCTATCATTGTATCTGAATTTTGAATCATTCCAGGCACAAGATTTTCTTTCTAACTGCTATAACCAGTCACATACAGGAGGAATTCTGGTTGCTCTGATCAGAGAACAGTATTTATTAATTTAGTTTTCAACTAGAACTGAGTATGAAAATTATTTTTATTTATTATTTATTTGTTTGTTTGGGAGCTCAGGCTGCCTCAAGAGTGGGTGTGGGGACTGAACCACCATCTCCTGAGCCTGACTGGGACTGCAGGTACAAAGACTTAAACCACTGAGCTAACCTGAAAGCCCCCTATTTTTATTTATTTTCAACTGTACTTCTCTGGACATTGCTGATGACACCATGGAAAATTTTCATTTCTCATATTGGGTTTTTCATGATTGTTTCTACATATTTGTCTTTCTAACTCTGTCTAAATTAATGCACAATCTTCACATATGTACCTTACATAGTCTCATCTTATTAATGGTAGTTTAAATTAATGTCTGTATATTTGTATGTGACTTTGATTACATGTTCATTATTGTATGTAAAACTAGTAGAGATGTGGTAAACGATATTTACCCTTATAAATAGATACACCCTTTGTTCTGTAAGTATGCTGCTATGGAGGGTTGAGTCCATGTAGAAGTAGCTGAGCTGGGTCTGATATAAATACCTACATTTACCTTCCATGTACCACTGACTTAAAATCACTCTGATGCAGCACTAGTTATCCTTTTTTTCACATGATTCCTAGAATATGCTAGAGGTTTCTATTCAGTATGCCTCCTCCACCCCCATCTTTTAGCTGACTCTGCATACTTGTAACAGAAGAAAGAAAGAAAATTTTCTGTACAATGTTGTTGCAGAATGCTTTTGCATAATGCAAGATTTTCTCTTGCTTTCACTACAGACCCAGTACAAGACAGGGCCAATGCAACTCACCCTTACAGTTAGATCTGTTTCCTTGTCTGGCCTCTCCCTAGTGGCACACAATTTCATTTTCTTATTCAGTACGATATGTATAATGTACTATAAATCAGCCAGGTATCACTGGGGATCTTGAGCATGAGTGAGTTTCCCGCCCCTGTTTCAGCAGCAGGAAACCTCTGACTTGCATTAGTTCAAGATCTTGCCCTTGAACAGATTTTCTGCTTCTCTTCCAGAGTAAATGACTTTTCAATAGGGTAAGTATAAGGTTGGGAGAATGCATTTCTACTCCTCTCCCAGCACCAGCCAATATTTTCCTGTAGTGGAGTAAGTGTGACACTTTCCTTCATCTTCTCCAGTGATGAGTGGCTTTTCTTATCAAACTATGTCCAGGTTCCAGATGTGGGAAGGTTTCCTGACCTTGTGCCCATTTGCGAAGGCCATATGTCTTGTAGCAGAGAAAAAAAACGAGGTGTAGTCATGGCCTCAAGTTTTTGTCCGTTGCTAAGCAGCAGCTGATAACCGTTTGAAACACAGGCAAGTACTGGAGCACAGATGGGCTGCTCCATGTACCTTTACTCAACCTGCAAGCACCTCCAGTCTCCCAATGCATGCATGTACGAATCAGAGATTGTCTCAGTTCTCCTGCCTGATGACAACCTTTCTTTTAAACTCTAATGGGTTTCACAGAAAATAATTTGCAGGTGGGAGCCAGCTTGTCTTATAATTGCCATCACTAGAATTTCTAACTCTTCTGTTCACATACACTTGGTACTTAATAATTCCTTACAATTTGGGGATTATACCTGTTTAGTAACTGACATCTTCTCTTTACATAGTCTTCTAAGGGTTACGGTGTATCTCAGGTTTTCATCAAAGCAGTTTTTTCATGCTTTGTAATAAAGTTCATTTTGTCTTATAACCTCACCTCTTTGAGTGGCTCAAATATTTGTGAATTCATAAATTATATTTTTATTATTAGGATAGATTGAATATTTATTCATAGTTGCCCACATCATAAGCTAAAACAGAACACTTAATATTTCCTTATTATGAAAACTAAGAGCACATCTTAATTCAGAGCTCTAGATTGCAATGAAAGTTGTTATATGAGAAGGATGGATCTGCATAGGCATATGGCATTTTCTGCTTCAGAGAAACTGGAAAACAACTGCCACAGGCAGCAATCCGGAGTACATCAAGTTATTGCAGGGTATCCTTCATGGAGAGCCTGAAGAATTTTCGATGTTAATATATTTGAAATGGAAATGAGAGCTAGAAAATGTGGAGAAATTCTCAGAGATGATTTCATATATACTCTTTTTCTCCATACAGAATACAAATATATGTGTCTGTGTTATTTTAATTTAACAAATATGTGTCAAACACCTGTATACCAAAAGCTTGTTTCAGCTCTGAGAAGGTTCTGGCTAAAACATAGAATGATTTCATAAGTTACATTTGCAACAACCAATAAAAAATTGAAAAAAAAAACAAATATGCTGATATGCGGCTTTACATAAATGAAGGAGTCCAGTAACTTACACAATTAACTAGTTTGAATATTTCATATATATTAAGGCAATCAATTGGGTAGTTTCCAAATCACTTACAAAATGATTTGCTTTATATGTACTCACAGGAAAACAATTCTTCTAAGCAGAATTCAGTAATCTCTTCTGTGTTAGGGTGGTTCCCAACTCAATATGAAAGTAGCTTACTCTGAAATGTATTTAACCATATTTACCTTGGAAAAGGAAAAATGGCAAATTTCATTTGGAATATGGCCTGAGTATTTTTTTCCTAAACTTACTCTACATCTAAAAGTATGAAGTAAGTTGAAATTTTAAATCTAAAGTATAAAACTAATAATTTAGATTCAGTTCTGTTTTGGTAAATTAAAAGGATGCTTTAAGTATAATTTCCTAAGTAAGAATCAATTATTTTAACAAAAGTTCTTTTTCTTTAGGTACTATTTTGCAATTTTAGTTTTTATAGCATCAAACATCAGCAAACCAAACATTACCAATGCACTCTGTTATTAAGCTATATTTCAAAGTACTGCTACTGTGTTAAGGAACATCATTACATTGGCAAAAATTTTGTTTTATCTCAGGAGGAGGAAAAACAACACTAGATTTTGGATTAATAATGTTAAGAAAGTTTGTCACTGTAGGGACTAATTAGGATTAAGTATTCCTTTTAAGCCAAGCCTAGTGGCAGATGTTACTGCACTGTGGGGCTGAGGCAGGGCTATCAACTCAAGCTCAAGGCCAGCCTGGAGTACATAGTGAGTTTGAGGCCAATCTGAATTACCTACAAAGACTTTGTATCAAACAACCAAAAAATTACTATTTAGGATTGAGGATAAAAGATAACTCAGCAGCATAAATGCCTGCCTGCCAACTACATGCCCCTGTTTGATATCCAACAAATAAATAAATGAATGATTGGATTTAGAGCAAAGCTAGTGCATAAGCTGTCAACATTTTCTATTGATAACTTGATGAACATTTTGAAGAATTCCTTCAATGAACAATAAAATTCTTTGTTTTGGAAAAATGTTTCCTAGAGTAATCATCTAAAGCTGTGTAGATAACTGAATAATAAAGTCAGGCTTATAGTTCTCAGCTTGTGCCAAGGGCATTTTCAGAAGAAAAGAGAAGAGACACTACAGTTGTCACAACTAGGGGAGTGAGATGCCACAGACATCCACTTGTAAAGAACAGTCACAAATGTGCCACTGTACCATACAATTCAAAGGACAATCTCCACAACAAAATTTCTGCTGCACACATGACCTTGTGCTAAGGCTCTGAAACTCTGGCAAAGCCGAGAAGTTGGTAAACAGCCAGATAGTAAACTCTCTTAGTCATTGAAGCTATTCATTCTCTGTTTTAGCTATTATTCTCTGCTGCTGTAGCACAAAAAGAGCCATAAATAATATGAAAACAAATATGATGGCTCAGTTCCAGACATTATCTACAGAAGTCGGGCAGTGAAGAAGAGTACGCCCATGAGTTGTAGTTTGTCAACTCCTAATAGAAATAATAAACTGAGTGAGGATTGGTGATTTCAGTTCTCAGCATACAGTTCTCCCGGAAGATTCCTTTGATGGTCACTCAAATCTTCAAAGAAACTAAAACACTGAAAAAGTTTAAAGCAGAAAATAAATGTGTAATGTTATTTGAAAATCACAAACTTTCATCAAAATACCACAAACATTTGTGTGGATTGATTCTTCTCTGCCATCTGAATGTCACCACCAATAAACAACTTTATTGTAAGACCAGTGCTTTCCCAGGACAACCTAATAAAACTAAAATGGACTTCAGCTGAGTTTTATCTTTATTTTCAAATATACTTGTTTTTAAAAGTTGCACGATCCAAGAAAAAAATAAGAGTGCCATGTTTTTGAAACTAACCAAAATAAGACTCCCTTGTTGATTAAGACTTTCAAATCATTTTAAAAAGAAATACACACAGTGTCCCTAGAAAACTACTACTGTCATCCTAATAGCTAGCAGGACACAGCTGTTATTGTGTGCTAGGTACAGTTCAGAATGCCTTTCAGTGATTAGTTTATCTAATCACATTAAGTTCTGAGAAAAGAGCACTATCATTGCTCATATTATGAAAGATGAGAACTGGGCATAGCTAGGGTAAGTGACTTTCCCAGGCTCACAAAAGTAGCAGGTGACAGAGATAAGATTTAAGTTCAAACATTCAGCTCCAGAATCCTTCCTTTAAACTCCATTACAGATACATTTCAAAGTGGTATTTGCATACAATACAAACATAGTTTTCATATTTTACAGTCTCTCTGGCATAAAACACATTAGACCTTAAGCATATCTTTGCTGCCTTCACCATTCTGAATTTGCACGTGAAATATTTAGGCATATCCTTAAAGAAATACTGTTAGAGATGGAGCGCTATGAGACACCAAGGCACCTGACGGGAAACAGAGTATCCTAAGCAAAGAGATATTTGGGACCTAGTTTGCCCTACATGGATGTCTTCAACCTTAAGTGAGAGAAGAGATAGGGCTGAGAACACAGTGTCTATCACTTCCTATGAGTGGATATCCAAACTCTAGCGGAGAAAGACTTCCACTTATAAAACCTGAGAAGGAAGTTTTCTCACAAAAAGTGAGCATCGGGAGAAGACGACTTGCTAATAGGATATGCTGCAAAGATAGACTTCAGGACAGATTTCTGCCATGCTGGCACTTCCTGGAGTTCAAATTCACTGGTATTTTTTCAGGAGTAGAGTAGCATTGTCCTGGGGGTGGGAGCAGACCATCAACACAGAGCAGGGGCAATTGGGCATTGCTATCAAGTTGGGCAGCACAAAGGCAACATTCTGGGAGATCTCAGCTGCTAGCATCAATATTATTAAGGGATGCTCCTATAGTGTCTCAGTAATACCTGAGTACTCCTAAAATACCTGCAAGGAGTAGGAAGAGAAGAAGGACTTTATAGAGATCTAAAGTTGAGAGGATTTTAATGGTAGGAGGTAATAGGACAGAGAGAGAGAGAGAGAGAGAGAGAGAGAGAGAGAGAGAGAGAGAGAGAGAGAGAGAGAGAGTTATTTAGACCTAATTATCTTTGGTTTACAAATTCAGTAAATTAATGTCAAAGCAGTGGGTCTTTAATAAAAAGCACAATGGCCTTGGCTGTGCTCTGAATTACAAATGCCCTGAAACTGAAAGTCATTTGGATATGCCTGCTGATAATACCCTTGATAAGTAATAAAATCTATTTTTGAGAACAAATTAATTTAATCTTTAAATTGTATAAATCCCATGTTGAGTCCAAATAATTATAATTGAAATGTGGATCTTGCCAAAACTGAGAAAATTAAAATGTGAGCAAAAATCTGTTGATGTAGTTAAATTAAAAATAAAAACAAAAAGGAAAGTAAAACCAATTAACTTCTGGAAACAAGGTTTGGTATTTAGAATGAAAAGATTGAATGATGCAGATGCCACATTAACACTTACAATGAAGAGAAGGTGTTGCCCAGCTGCCTTTTAAAGCTTATCAATGCTCAGACCCAAGTTCCTAGAGAGCAGCAAAGTAAGTGTTAGAGAGGCCACAGTTGTGTTGCCTAAATGGGCCACAATGGGGTCATGAAAATCCCCTTTGGAAACTTTAGCAGCCTGGAGGTAATTGAAAGGAAAGCAGGCACTAGTAATTAAATCACAAATCTTTTTTGGGGGAAGAGATTATATATAGATATACATGTTGAGATGTATATATAAATGGTAAAGCTAAATATTGCTACACATACTTTAAAACACACACATACACACAATTACACACACACACGTGTGTGTGTGTGTATGTGCAACTCATCTAGTCAATTACCTTGATCATTTCAGTAAACAGATCAGCAACTCTATTTAAAAATAGAACCCAGAGGCAAGAGGCTTGAAATACCATGGCAAAACTATCGAGATGCATAATTTTGTAGGATACTCAAACATTACATGCATTAAGGAAATGTAGTAGAAAAATTCAGCTAAATTAGCTTTGATTTAGATTTGTTTTATCTGATCAATCCAAGCCAGGTTCTCTGGAAATTTTATAATTTTAATTGATTGAGAAAATCAGATAAATATGGTTTCGGTTCTTTAGTTATTGCCATATGCTCCTCTCTTTTCAAGTAGCTTCTTTTTTTCTTTCTTTCTTTCTTTCTTTCTTTCTTTCTTTCTTTCTTTCTTTCTTCCTTCCTTCCTTCCTTCATTTCTTTCTTTCTTTCTTTTGTATTGCATAGGTGCTATTGCAGTCTCTTCTAATGCATTATTGTAAGAAATTCAAGCCGAGTGCTACTTCTGCAGACACGTTACCATGAAGAGGTGACAGTGTATCAATAAGGATGAATCTGCTCTTAACTCATTAGCCAGCCAGACAGGACTAATTTAGAATATCAGATCTGTACCCAGGGGAAACTCTCCTTTTCTACGACAAGCTGTTGAGTTTTTCATGTGCTGTGCAACCTTGAGATGGCCATTAATGTTCAGAGCTCCATTGTGAGCATCATTGCCAAATGACCATAATAACAAAACACCTGAATGAATAAGTATAGATGAGGCTACTTTCTGTGAGTTATATCTGGAACTGACAGGGACATAAGATGTACATCATATTCTGATTATCTTAACTTTTTAGTGCAGAGGAGGAAAAACAAGTATAACAACGAGTGTGCAGATTTAATTTACTACCACTGCATCTAATGCCTTCATCAACAAAAGGGCACAGAATTCAGGAAGATTTGGAGATACTATAAAATAATTTCCTGCTAAGTGCTGTGTTTGAAAAGCAATCTGGTAAGATGAGTAGGTAATGAAAGCACTAATTTATGCAGCAAATATTTACTATGCTAGGCTTGGAGTTAGTGGAGGGAGCAAAAGTAGATGAGTCTCCTTCTGCAATCAAATTAAAGCCCCAAGAGGGGTGCGCAACTTCACTGAATAATTCCTTTAATAGGAAGAAGCATAGTCCTATGGAGGTGTTATGAAGGGAGCTGAGTTAAAGTTGGAATATACAAGGCAATTTAGTTATTATACTATAGATATACTAAACCCTACTCAAATTTGAATGAAGGCTTCTCTGAATAAATTTTTCAGTTAATCATGTACACTAAACCATGTTTAATAAACTCATTCTCTTGTGTTGTAACAGGAAAGCTCATTTCATACTAATTACTGCAAAGGGTGCTGTGCTTTTTGAAAATTTAGACCTATGAATAGAAATGAAATCACCTATAGTATATAAGATAGCTTTAGAGATGAAAACTTTGTAAATTAATTGTGTATACTTAGCACTATTGACTCACATAAAAGACAAAAATATTGCACTTTCAAAATTATAATCAAAGTGCTATTTGTCAAGATATTCCTATATTAATGAGTCTGAATATTCTGCTTTCTGAATTAGAAATAATCTGCCATAAATGCCAGATTTATATGAAGTTAATTATAGTTATGCAAGTTTTGGTAGATATAAAATGAACTTCTCTTGCGATGGAGCAAATGTAACAGGTAAAAACGTAAAATCCCTATGTTGCCATGTCCTAGAAAATTAACAGAACTTTATTTTAATTATATATTATCTTATTTATTCCCATTACCCAATGCAAATCTATGTTAACGCAATCGGTTTCATCCTTCATCCATGATTTTTCTTTAGGGTTTAATCTCATTGCAGTGAGAGTATACTTCACCAATGCACAAAACAGGCACTTTAGCCTGAGTACATGAAATATATTGCCATCTCTCAAGATTTCTTTGGTCCTATCTGTTCATTAATCCCCGTGTATGGTCATCAAGTCCTGATCTCAACAGCAAGCACCTGTAGTTAGACTCTCTCTCTCTCTCTCTCTCTCTCTCTCTCTCTCTCTCTCTCTCTCTCTCTCTCTCTCTCTCTCTTCTTTCTCTGGTGCTGGGGACCAAACTGAGGAACTTGTGTTGCTGCTGAGGCCACTCAGTTATCTCCCCAGCACCTACCTCGTTTTTTCTGTGTATCATGTAGATTTACAGAATTTATCTTGTTCTTTTCCACCTTCTTGTTTATAGTTTCTCTCATTCTCATTTAATTCCATTTGCCTACATTCCCAATGCATCAATTTCTAAATGCAGTCATTCTTCTTTTCTTGAGATTTCTCAACAGCAGTTCCCAGATATCCAGTACATTTAGGAGCCAAGAAAGATCTGGATTCCCTTCACACCCCATTTTCAATAAGAAACTGATATTGCTAGAAATACAAGGCTAAGTTCTAACCTTATGTTTACTAGTTACTCAGGCAATGATTGCCCTAAAGATGTTCCACAATCCCAGTAATTTGAGGATAGCTTTCCATGGCTTAAAATGGAAGGCCTTGCTTTTAAGTATTATATAATATTTCTGTCAAGAGTCCCATTGTCAAAATTCCTTATCAGTTGTAATTTTTGGGTTTGTCCTTGCTCTGGAATTACAGGTTCTGCTTAGATAATAAGTATTTTATGTTTTGCCAGTGGGCTGTGAGACTGTATACTTAGCAGTGCATGTTGATGTTTCCTGTGGGTTTCATCTTATTTTGATGGATGATGGCTGTGTTATGACTTTTAAAGGTTTATTAAGCTGATATTATGAGAATATTTGAAAAGTGAAGAGCAGCAACTTTCCTCAGAACTTATTTTTGTTCTCAGCCTTTTCTTTCTATGACAAAACATTCTATGACTACTTTCGTTTTCAGAGAGAATAGAAAAGTGATACTAATCTACATTTATGTACATCACTCATTCAATTAACAACTCAGGCCTTTTTTGGCATTTTGGTCTATTCATGCCTTTCATACATTCTCATACTGTAAGGAATTAAACTATTGTGTATGCAATATTTATTGTTTATAAAAGGGGAAATACATTGATATTTTTGAATAGGTATTGGCCCTTGGAATTCAAACAAGTTATGCTTTTCTTGTGTGATAAGAGAGCTATATGAACACATTGCTAGCTTATTAGATGTATGTGTAATATACATAGGTAGGAACTCTTGGCCTGTGCCCCTGCACCCTCAGAACTTCTTTCTCACCCAGAAGTCACATTGGGCATCTGCTGTGAAATGCTGTAGCAAAATTCCCTGCACAGCGGCTGGGTGTCAGACCCTTGCGCTTCATCCAGGAGCTGAACATCTTGCCAGAGGAGCACAGCAGGGTTCCTTTCATGAGCTGCAGCAGTAAGAAGCAAGCACAGCAGCCAGACTCAGCCAGGCATATCTGGACAAGACCAAACTTGGTAGATCTAGAAGCAAGTTTTAATATGTGCTAAAGGCATAACTGCACCAAAGTTCTACACCAAAGCTCAGAGGACACAGCTATACAAAATGACAAAAAGAAGGAGCAAGATGTAATCTAAGGCACTGAGTCCACTCAGAACAAATGTAAGAGACACTACCATAGAACAAGATGGGAGTCATACAGCTAAAATCTCTGAATTAATAACATCCGAAGTAAATGAAATAAAATAAAAGGAAAACAAATGCAGACACATATAAAGGGACTAGAATCAGGAATAACCGCTGAAGAAAAAAAAGGAAATTTCTGAATTAATAGGGCCTGAAGTAAATAAAAACAACTGCAGAAAACTATAGAAGAAATCAGATAAGAAATAACCTGCAAAGTAAAAAAGACATCTCTGAAATAATAGCTTCTGAAGTGAAGAAACAACTGCAAAAGGATACAGAGGAAATCAGATCAGAATTAGAATCTCTGAAGTAGAAAAAGAAAGAATAACTATAATGAAATAATAAATACTTCTAAAGAAGACATTGATAAAAGATGAAAAGAGAATAGAAAAATGATGGAATCCTTCAATGAGCAATATAGGAAAGAAATAGATCACATGAAGCAGTTTCAAAGAGATATACAGGAAAATAAAAGCTCAATCACAAGTTGGCAACACCGTATGAATGAAAGTGACGATAGAGTTTCAGATCTTGAAGACACTGTTGAAGTTAGTGAAAAGATAAGAAAAGATCTCCTAAAAACAACTAGGATGAAGGAAAAAATAATTCAACATCTGCAAGATGATGCAAACATGAACAACGTGAGACTAAAAGGCATCATCAAGAAAGAAGGAATCATTACAAATGATAGAAAAAGAATATGAGCAGAATAGCAGCAACCTTCCAAAATATGAAAAAACAATATGAAATTCAGGTACCTGAAGCATATAGAACTCCAATTGACATCAACCCAAATAAAAGCAGACCCAGACATATACTAGCCAAGATCCCAGAAATCCAGCAAAAGAATAGTATACTAAAAGCCACTAGAGAAAAGAAACAGATCACATTTAAAGGATAGCCCATCAGAATAAAAGCAAATTTATCTTCACAAACCAGGAAGACAAGAAGAGCATGGAGCAGAGTGCTTCAAGTCCTCCATGAAAACAAATTCCAGCCCAGACTATTATAACCACCAAAACTCTCTTTAAAATGTGAGGGAGAAGTGAAATACTGCCATGAAAAAGAACAACTAAAGAATTTCATGATGTCAAATACAACCCTACGCAGACTACTGGAAAATAATTTAGCGAGGAACCAAAATGACCAGAATGCCATGAATGAGAAGAGAAAGAGCCCAAAAAATAGGGGAACCAATTAAAAACAGGAGAAATGGGGTAAATAACAGTAGGTAAAAAAACATGACAATCATAAATCAACACATTTTAATTATAGCCATCAGTGTAAATGGCATTAATTCTCCAATTAAAAGAAATAGACTGGCACAGTGAAATAGGAAGCAAAATCTAACAAGATGCAATATACAAGAAACACACTTAACTCATGAAGAAATTCATAGACTGAAATTCAAAGGATGGAGAAAAATACTACATGGGTCAATAAAACAAAACAATAGCAAATAAGTAGTGGACCTGAAGTATAACTTGGAACAACTGGACTTAGTGGACATATGCAGAGAGCTGCATCCAACCATTTGTCCACCAAGAATCTACTAGAATTAATATGCAAATTCAGTAGCACGGCAGGATACAAAGTCAGTACCTGAAAGGTAATAGCATTCCTCTACACAGATAACAAACACACTGAGAGGGAAATTAGTGAAACAATACATTTTACAGCATCTCTGTTGAAAATGGAAATCATACGAATTAATCTAACTAAAGAAGTAATAGACCTATTCAATGAAATCTACATTATTCTGACAAAAGAGATCCTAGAGGACTGAAGAACATCAAAAGATATTCCCTACTCCTGGATAGGAAGAACCAATATTGTGAAGATGGCCATATTCCCTAAATTGTTATGCAGATTTAATACGATTCCTATTGAAATATCATCAACATACCTCACAGATCTGGAGAAGTCATCTTTAAAATTTATTTGGAATCAGAAATTACCTAAAATAGCAAAGAAAATCCTGGGCTACAATGATAAGGAAAAAGACACTACAATTCCTGACCTAAAATTATACTATAAAGCCACAGTGATGAAATCAGCATGGTATTGGCAAAAATTAGACCTGAGGATCAATGGAATAAATTAGAAGTTGCCAAAGCAAGCACAAATATACTCAGCATATTCATCTGTGAGAAAGATTCCGAACATGTTTAGTGGAAGAAACATAGCCTCTTTAACAAATGGTGCTGGAAATATTGTCTCTCTACATGTCAAAAACTAAAACTTGACCCATGCATATCACTATACACTAAACTGAAGTCAAAATGGATGACAGATCTAAATATTAAAAGAGAAACACTAAATCTCCTGGAAGAGAAAATAGGAAATCTTGAACATAGGCAAACAATTCATGGACAAAAATCAAAATTCATATGTAACATTTTAAAGAAACAACGACTGGGACTTCCTCTTGCTGAGAGGTTTTTGCACATCAAAAGAAATTACCAACAGTGTGAAAAGACAATCCACAAATTTCAAAAAAAAATTCTAATAAGTTTTCAGATGAAGATCTTCTATCTAGAATTTATAAAGAACTAAAAAATTTAGGGTTCCAAAATTCAAAGACCCAATCCAGAAATGGGCATCTGAGATGAACACACACTTCTCAGAGGAAGAAATATTGCAAGCTTATAAATACAGAAAGAAATGTGTCACTACCATTTCTTGAAATGTAAGTTAAAGCAACAATTAGATACCATCTGACCCCACAAGGAATAGCTAAAAAGCAATCAGCCAACATGGCCCGGCAGGATTGCTCAGTGATCTAAAGCACCTGCTTAGGAAAGCTTAGGTGGTTGCAGGGACCATGGTTCGATCCCCGGCACCACATGCTGCGCCAGCCCTGCCCTCAGGGCAGGCTGAGCCGGCCATAAGAATAAATTTAAAAAAAAAAATCAACCAACAACAAATGTTGGAAAGGATGTGGGGAAAAAAAAAAAAAAAAAAAAACACTTCTCCACTGCTATTGGGAATGCAGACTGGTACAACCATTATGGAAAGCAGTGTGGAGACTCCTTAAAAAAAAGTAGAACTGCAAATCTCATTCAATCCAGCTATTTCCCTACTGGGAATTTTCCCAGAAGAATGAAAAACATCATATTACAGTAATATCTGTGTACCTGTGTTTATAGCAGCACAAATTGTGATAGCCAAATGTTGGAAACAAGCAAAATGTGCACCATCTGAAGAACAGATGAAAAAGATGTGGTGTTTTTATACACTGGAATATTACTCAGCTATAAAGAATGATATATAAGTGGATGTATATTGAATATATAAGCATAAGTGAAATAAACCAGACCTACAAATGTAAATATTATATAGTCTCCCTAGAATAAGGACACAATAGAAGAAATAAAAATGGAAAGACATCACATAGCTGAATGTAAATCAAGAACTTAAGGATTAAACAACGAAGATGCAGAAGAGCTAGAAAAAATGGCATGGTAAAACCATGCACTTATATACTCAGGTTGAATTACACAATGCTCGTAAGAATGTCCAACAGGCTTTTGACCCTCAGAGTAGCAATGTGTAAGACTAAAATCATGCTTGGAATGCCTGTCACTTGGGTCTTTTAGATGTGTGCTGTTTCTAATGTAATTTCAATCACTGCCATACTCTCTTTCAAGTAAATTTTTTTTTAAATAGAAAACACAGAAGGGTAATTAAAAAGAATATGAGACAAGGAAAAGTGCCATAGAATTAACCTGCTACAATTATTTTTTCATGGGAAAAATGTTATATTCCAGGTTCAACAGGCAAATTCAGTCTAATCCGAAGACATATGGAGATCACAAACAAAGTAAAACAGAATTTATCAGTATTTCTCAGAAAATCCTGGAAGACAGTCTGTGGAAAGTAACAACTGATAGGTGTCAATGCCTACCTGTAGTAAGCCAAGGAAAACTGTTTCATCTGGGTAAAGATGACAAGATATGCTTCAAAGACCCAATCATGATATGGGCATCTGAGATTAACACACTCTTCTTTATGCTTTCAAGATATGTTACATGGCATGTGCGGGGTTGTCTTTTCCTGTTGCTAAGTGACTTGCCATCTCCAGAGCCAGCATGAAATGGCTGAAGTTAAAGAAAGCTAGAAAATGCATGACAAAGTTAGAGAGCCCCATAGAAAATTGAGTAAAGAGGCCAAAAAACGGAGTAACAAGAAGTCTAGGAAAGACCCAGGGATTCCTAATAGTGTTCCCTTTAAGGAGGCCCTTCTTTGGGAAACTGAGTTAAGAAATCTACAATTTTGTATGCTTATATTTATAAACTTATATGTAAAAACGTGTAATTTTTTTAAAAAAAGCTTACATTCTATAGGGATTTATTAGAATATCAGTGATTGCTGGAAAATATTGGTTTGATGTTAAGTCTAAGTCATTTAATATTCAGAAAGATAGTGATGTTAAGCTCAAGTACCTATGTTTTAGAGTAATAGTATCACTAATCTTCTCTTTTGAAGGGTTAAGATTGTAAGTTTGAAGATCAAAAAAATAGAGAAAAAGAAGGGCTACAAGACTAGCCAATATTTTGGTCCTAAACCTTCACGGTCAGTGAGGACTCTGGTCATACGAGAACCTATCATGTAACATCCTATAACTCAGTGGTGTCCCAAATTTTCTCTTCAAGGAGATTATGAGATTACAAAATAAAAGGATCAATGATGTATAGTGTGACTAAGAGAAAACATTCCCTCAATCATTCACAGAAAGCAAACTGGTCAACCAATGGCTGTGACACATCCAAGTGGCTGACTCTACCAAAAGTTCTACAAAACGCTGTCCATGGTTTCAAGGTAAATCCTGAGGGGATTTGTCTGACCTTGTCAGATACAAAAGTTACATGTTCTGTTATATAAGTCTTGCTTTAACTTGGTCATAACCACCCAGCAGAAAAGTTTCACCACAAGGCACTAAAAGTAAAGCCACATTAATATGCTGAGCTGTAAAAGGCTGAAAGTCAACAGCTCTGACATTGCCAACTCTGCCGATAACCCACCACTAATATGGAATATTCGACTATGTATAAGACTTTCTCTTAGTTCAATGAGAAGAAATATTTGTACAATAGTGTTTAGAAAAGTTTTCATGTCTGCATCTTTTTTTTTTTTTTTGTGGGACCAGGGTTCGAACTCACGACCTTGCACTTGCCCAGCAGGCACTTGTGCCTCGGAGCTATCTCCCCAGCCTCTGAGCAACTACAACGAAGGCAACAATATGCATTTTATTAATATTTGTGGCTGCCCTACTAATGTGTTTTGAAACTCTCACTGTGCTTTTTATTAAAACTAATAACAATGAAAAAATAAATAAGTGAAAATAGCCTTATGAAAATAAATAAATAAATAAATAAATAGTTCACAGATCTTTCCTTTTATACAATAGGATTGTCTTCTCAGGATTGATTTCATAATTTTCATATGTTGGATAACACATATAGCAATGACTATTTAGTTCTATAAACTAGCATTCTTCATTTTATTGTGCTTCACCTGAAGGCCTTATAGGTATTGAACCTTCAACAAATTGAAAACTTGTGGCTATACTGTACTGACCAAATATATCAGCATCATATTTTTCAAAATCTCAGATAGTCTTTAGCATTTTAGCAATAAAGATTTTAATTCAGAAATACAAATTGGCTTTCTAGAGAAAATGTAGTAATGTATCCAATACACTAACAGTGTGAAAATAACTTTTATAGGGAATAAGAAACAAAATTCATGTGATTCATATTACCCTGTTGTTTTGTTCTGTTGGTCTGGAATGGAAGCCATAGTCCCTCTAATGTATGTCTGTAATCACCTTGCTAAATCTATTAACATAGACATTCCAAAAGGAGAATTTTTCTTTGACAAGTGAAGGGAAATAAATTTCATGCAATTGAAGTTGGGCAAGAGGATGAAGGAGATGCCTGTAGATAAATTACTGAATGTACATAGATTTACTTGAATGTAAAACAAACTTGTGGAGCAGTCGAATGATACTCAACCTTATTACGCAGTTTTGTGAGCCAAATTGATGAAGATAATGGCACTGCATAATAATGTTTAGATCTTAGGGCATTCTGACCAATAAGATATAGAAGGAATTACACTCTCCATGTAAATTAGCCTGAAATCTAGATGCCCTAGATTTTTTTGTCACTTTGAATTTTCATAGTCTTTTAAATGTTACATAACCAATAAAAATTAAAATATAGAATTCATAGATTTCGGAACAATATATATGACTCTTGTGAAACTTAAAGACTAGAATACAGATCAGCTGACAATCACTTCCATTGTGATATCTTTATTAATTGTGGAGACAGCTGGCCTGCCACTGTTCCACTTTTCCCAGGTTAGGGTAATTTGTGGTAAAGCATTCATTTAGGAATGTGTTGGTATCTATTTACTAGGTCAGTGACTTTTTTCCTGTTAGCTTGTGCTACTTGTATTTGGAGGTGATTCTTGCACGCAATATAAAAAGAGCAGTTTTAGGAATAGAAGGGAAAATAAAGAAGCTGAATTTTATGCTGTTTGGGGAGCACAGTGATTCAATATTAGTCATTTTGTTTTATTTGAATTCTTGCAAATTATGCTTCAGTGAGTTAAGGTAAAAATGACTTATATCTTTTAAAAATAAAGGGATGTTTGTTGGTTATATATACATCCCTTGTGCAGTCTATTTTATTGATACCCAATCTAATATCTCCTAGTGAAGAAGGTAATACCTAATTTAAAAGAAAAATAAACATCAGCAGCCACATATAGTGTGAATTCACTTTAAATTGCTAAGAAGCAATTAAACATGGCTTCCCCCTTGGATTCTTTATAGCCATTACACTTAAAATAGTCTCTTTGTAACATCTTGCACAGTTTGAAGCCATTCAATCTCCTTCTTGAGATCTGGAGATTTCTCTCTATCTTGAAGGAAAAGCAAATGAAAGGTAGAAGTTTGAAATACAAGCTGATATTAAAAAGTCTTTCAATACTTGGGTCTTTTATTCATTGTCAAGTGCAGGAAAAGATGAACAGCTTAACAATGAGCAGCTTAAAGTTCCTGATGTCATAATTGCATTCTCATAAGCACTAGTAAGAATGTTCTTAAAGCTTCAGTCTTATTACAACCTCATCATAAGGAAATGTGAGAATGAGTCATTTCAGCTCTCTTGAGATTTCACAGCATTATAATTGCCTAATCATAAAATGCCATCAACAATGAAAATGAACAGGGATAAGACTATTGACATCACTCTGATATTCAGATAAAATGAAATATCTTTGGGGAAATGAGGAAGAGAGTGGAATTTTAAATAACTTACTAAGAAATCCTCTCTCGGGAAATTCATACCTGACCCTGTCAATATTCCGGTCTTAAAACCAAGTAGTGGAATGAAATGTACACATATCAAAGCTGATGTATGTATATTACATATGAGATGGTAAAACTGTATTATTATGCAATATATATATATATATATATATATATATATATATATATATATGGAAAAGGCTTTGTTTTTGTGTTAGTTTTTGTATTTAATACAGGTCTACAGGGTCTCAACAAACAGACTGTACTCACAGTGGTCCTCCTGTTTTCATCCTCCCAAGTGCTGGGATTACACGCAGTTGCCACCACACCCAGTGTCAGTCACAATCTCAGTGCACCCCAGGAGCACGGATGGCACAGCATGCTGGGGATCAAAGCTTGATCCCTGTGTCTGCTTAAGCAGGCGCCTTAGTCTGCTGAGCTATCTGGCTAGCCCTAAGGTAGAAAATATTATCTTAGGCAAATATACACAAACATCTCAGGATTTCAAATAGTTAATTCATACTGTTTCCTTCGCTGTCCACAGAAAATACTTACCTTTCAAAGGATCTGTCCACATGGGATTCTTCCTTCAGAGGGAAGTATTGCATTTCTAGTCCTTCTAAATCTATTTTCAAGTTCATTCTGCTTTTGATTTAGTATATGAGAGTAGAGTAGGCAATACTTACCAAAATCACAGCACTGAACAAGTTTTTAGTATTTTCAATCTGTCACAGACCCATAATATCAGAAAATACAAAAAGAATAAATTAATAGAGGCTGATTTTAAAGGAGCCAATAAAAATAAAATGTAATCCTAGTATTTTTACAGAAAGTTGAAAAATAGAAAATTTCCTTCAAATTACCATGAAAATTTCTAAAATATTCAATTTATTTAAAGATTGATTTTCAACAATTGGCAAAACAAAACTGTTTCATGAACCACATTTTGATTAAAATTAGACTAAGCCATGCAGAAACAACAACAACAAAAAGGGAATCTCAGTGGTTTACAAAGGGAAGACATCTCAGTGGCATAAACTCCTGCCTGGAAAAACCAAAATCCTAAGTTTAATCAGTGGTAACCCCCCAAAAAAAGCCTGGTATGGTGGCACACACCTGTAATCCTAGGACTCAGGAGACTGAGGCAGGAGGCAGAAGAATCACTGCGAATTTAGGACCAGGCTGGGATACAAAGCAAACTCAAGGTCAACCTGAGCTGTATAGAGAGAACCTGTATCAAAAAGACAACAGTAAGTATTTTAGTTTTTGCTCATATAAAATCTAAAGTTATTCTTCCTGTCGTCAACACCCCTGAGAATTTGCCTTCCAACAGGTGATGGAAAGTTTCAGTTCCTTTTGGTGTTGTGCTACTGTCTTAGAATATAAGCTCCAATGTCATACCAATGGACATGTGCATATGCATGACTTATATTTGCCCTTCTGATATGAAAGTGATTGGAAATACATCTGGACTTGCAACTAATAATTAAGACAGCTTAGCTTTAAACTTGAGACTACAAAATTTGCGCTACGGTACGTCCATTATAATGTAGAAATTGTTGTCTCATCACCAATAACAGTATTGGAATTAGTGAACAAGATGGTGGTGATGATGATGGTGGAGGTTTCAGAAACCGAAACTACACTGCCATAACTGAGATAATTTCAAGTAAATCACTTTATGTTAGCTTTGCTGTCAACTCTGAGATTCTCCAATGTTCAATAGAGACTTATCCCACTGATTTCATATATGGTACCATATTTTCATAAACAGATTCATAGAATGATATGAAAAAGTCTTTAGTGGAATCCCAGAATGCATTTTTTGGTGGTACCAGGGATCAAACTCAAAACCTTGTACTTGCCAGGCCAGCACTTATTTCACTCGACTATTTCCCTGGTCCCCCATTTTAATTTAATATAGTAAGTTTCTCAATGAATAAATAGAATTTCAAGATCTAACTTAGATTCTTCATGTACCAAACAATCTAGCCATTCTGCTACATTGTTCAGTTTATGTAGTGGCCACTTTCCCTACCATCAAGATTCCGCCAAACTTCACTGACAATACCTTCCATTATTGTGCAGTGTTGAAACTATCCGTCAAATTTATTGAAGATTTATTGATCGAATCACACATCAAATAATGAAATATTAAAACTGGAGAAGATGCAGAAGATCACTCATCACAGGATCAAAGTAAGATACATACTGAATTCTTTTTTTTTTCTTCAGAACTTCCATGACTGGTACTCACTACTCTTCTGTCTCAATGTCCTATCCATCTCCTCCTTAATTTGAGTCTAGTCTAATTGATTTTCTCACTGATACTTTAATGCGTTACACATACTTCTGCCACAAATCCTTCACACATTATTTTTTTCTCATTGACTCAGTCTTTTTAAATCCATCTGCAGGATTTTCTTCATCATCATTCTTTAGGTTCCTCCGTGAAACTTAAAAAAAAACTTTTCAGGTTCCCAACTATTGTTAAACATCATTCGATTCTCATACAGATATCTTCTGTGTTCTGTTACTTCTGACCATAAATTGCCATTATTATATATTTATATAAATATGTATTTAGGCATTAGATATATACCTGGAATTTTCTAATGCACTTCAGAATATATGTCCTACCTCCCATACTGTAAGTATGTAGAATCTTCTTTTAGATCACTGATGAACCAATGCAACAATTGTTGCAGCCTAAGTTTGTTACCAAGTTCCCCTTGATTTTAGGTAATTGATTTTTTGGTTGAACTTTTCTTTTTTTCTTTTTTTCTTTTTTTTGTCTTTTTGAGACAGGGTCTTGCTATGCAGTTGAGGTTGGTCCTGAGCTCACTTTTGTAGCCCAGGCTGGTCTCGAACTCGCACCGATCCTCCTGCCTCAGCCTCCCGAGTGCTGGGATTACAGGCGTGAGCCACCACGCCCAGCCTTTGGTTGAACTTTTCTAAGACTTAATAATGACAAATATTTTTTTGCTATATAAAATCGATTTCTATTTAAACAAATTTTACTATAAAGTGTTAATTTGTCCATATTCAGTAAAAGAACTTCAATGCCAGAGAATAATGCTGACATCATTTTCTTTAGTCTCAGCTCCACTTTTCTATCTCATCTTGCGGTCAGGACAGGCAAGGATCTGGAACACTTTGTACTCAGATTCACTGGTCTTAACCTAAGTCTGTCTTTTCAGATACATTTTCTTAAAGAAGCTATAATTTTCTCATTGTTGTCACAAGACATTTGAAACACAAATGCAGGAATAAAACACTCATTAATAGTGGCATTTAATTTTTATCCAAAGCAGGAAGCTATCATGTTTTCGAAATTACCTGAATATTTAAATCACACAATTTTGAGACCTATTTCTGACTAGTGTATTTTATTACAAGTACAATCTATAGTATTCATCTGCATGATGGTATTACTGAAGTCTTTCTTGTATTGGTGCAAAGGTAGGAAAACATAATAAACACCTGAGTAGAGGATTTGACTAGACCTGCCAAATGGAACTCATTATGGTCAGATCCCTCAAACAGAGGGAGAAAGTATATCTAAAATCCTTAAAAATCAACAAATAGGGATTTAATGTGAGTGGTTCTGCACTGTGCAAATGGAAAATTTCCAGGAAGTATGATTTAATTTCTGACTTCAAGGAGCTTATCATTAGGTAGAACCATGGCAAATGCATTAAAATAAAGGGGAAAGAAATAACTGAATGAGAAAATGATTGCCTCTATTCTCATTTTATTATTCTATGATTAGAGCTGCCCAGATAGCTTGGCAATTTAAAGTGTCTGCTTAGGCAGATGCAGAGACTGGGTATCGACACCCACCAATGTGTTGTGCCAACCCTAACACCCCTAAGTGTGTTGAGACTGTGGCTGAGACTTAGTGTGGTGGTGCACAATTGTATTCCCAGTGTTTGGGAGGCTAAAAACAGGCAGGCTTACTACGAGTCCTCTCTGTGTAGTGAGACCCTGTAGACTCTAGTAAAAGTACAAAAAAAAAAAAAAGAAAAAAGAATATTATTGCATGATTGCTGAAATTCTAAAAATTTTCTGAAACTCAGATAGATTGAATGTTGGAACAAAATGACATGTCAGTTATTATAGATATTTCCGTATCTCCTTGTCAGCTAATTTTTATTCTATGAAAATGAAACATATTGAGTAATCATATTCTATATGTGCTTATGTAAATATGTTTCATATTAACTCATCCTACAAAAAACAGTGCCAGGAAATGTTGACTCCACTTTCCTTTCTTTCATTGTTTAATATGGATAGGAATAGGCATGAATTGGAAGGCTTTTTCATGGTGCTGCCTTTGATGCATTTGCCCCCTCTATGCCACAATAAATAATCCCTTTTAGAGAAATACAAGCCGTATGTGATAATTCATGAACTTTTTATAATTGTGTGAGGAATATTAAAAATCAATTAAGAATACATTAGGGACACAGAAATGATATAAGCATAAAGGAAGTGCTTATAACTTTCTAAAACCTGTGGTCAGTACTTTCTTTGCATCATTTCCTGTAATACTAAAGACATTCATGAGTGCAGCATTTTTATTATCCCATTTTACAGATGAAGTCACTGATTAACACACACTTACTTAGGGGAGATTAGTGAGATGATTGGGATTCAACTTTGATGTTCTATTCCTATCTACTGTAGGGTAAATGCAAATACAGAATTATTTCTCTTCACCTGTTTTGAATTTTATTTAATAAATAACAATTGGATATGTTTAGGGTTACTGTGCAATATTTTAATATGTGAGATGATTTCTACAATGAAGTCAGTTAACATGTACATATATTTAAAATGTTTTCTTTCAACAAATTTCCAATATGAAATACATTATTAACTACATAGTACTTGCTTTTCTGTATGTTAGTTCTTATAATGCTAATGTTCTACCATCTAACCAACATTTTTGCTATTTTCCTTATCCACCGATCTCAACTACCCACAATTTACTCTCTTCTTCAGTGAATTTTATTTGGTTATACTTCTACACATCAGAGTGATAAATTATTATTTATTGTCCTGTGCGAGGCTTATTGTATTTTGTTCACCTATGTTATCACAAATGGCAGGACTTTCTTGTTTTTCAGAGGCTTTGTAACATCCCATTACATACAAATATGTTTATAGTACATCACAATATCCTTTGTTCAGTAATCTGTTAACATATACTATAGCTTGAATATGGTGATCAATGGTACAATAAATATATGATCACAGATAACTCTGTGAAGCTCTTACTTCCTCTCCTTTGAATACAGACTCTAAAATGGGAAGGATGGATCATATGGCAGTTACACTTTTAGAAATTTCCACACTACCTGCCCTAATTGTTTTAGCAATTTATGTATTGCCAACAATGTTGAAAAATTCCATTGGCTGTATTCAACATAATGTGTTATTCTTTGTATTTTTGGTAATAGCCATCTTAATGACTTTGAGGTGATAGCTCATAGTTGCTTTAATTTTACATTTCCTTGATGATTAGTGATATTGAACACATTTTCATCTATCTACTGGGCAATTACATATCTCACTAGCAAACAAGCCTAGTCAGGCCCTTTACCCAAATTATATGCTATCCTCTTCTCTCTTCTCTTCTCTTCTCTTCTCTTTATTCCCATCACACTCCACTCCACTCTACCTCCACTGCATTCTATTGCGTTTCTAGGAATCAAACCTAGGCCTTGTGCATTCTGCACAACTATTCTACCCCGGAGATGCACCCCTGGGTACCTAATTTTTAATTGTATAATTTATTCTTTGTTGCATACCATTGATTTTTACATATTTTAATATTAATTCCTTTTTTACATACTTTGATACTACTCCTTTATCAAATATATAGTTTAAAAATATATTCTACCATTACAAGGATTCCCTTTCCATTTGTTCACTGTTTGCATTGCTATACATAAACCACTTACACAGTCCCAGGTGTTTAGTATTGCTTTTGCTTTTATTGTCTATGCCTTTGGGTTCATATACAATTACTGTCAAGACTAATATGTAGGAAAGTTACAGTTTTAAAGCCTGTGTTTACATTCTGAATCAATTTTGAAGTAATTTGTGTAAATGGTATAAGAGAAGGGTCAAATTACTTTCATTTACCAACAAATATATAGCATTCCCAAGACCAGTTTTAAAGAAATCATTGATATCTCTTTGTTTATTCTTAACACTTTGATAAAATTAATGGTTAAATATACATGCTTGAGACAGTTTCTCAGATTTCTACTTTCTTCTCCTGGTCTATAGATATGCCTTTACGTCTTAGCCACTACACAAGCTTTATTGAAAGTCTTAAAAGAAAAAATAATGCAAATATTTTAGTTTATCTTTTGTGCACAGTAGTCAGATATGACTCTAAAAACTGGCATTATCTGAAAGAGGATCTTAAATACTTTAGTTATCTTGGGCAATCTAAAAAAGCTTAGACACAAAGCTATGTACAGCTAGGTGTTGGATTAGTGAGATAAGCTATGGTCAAGACGCTTTCTTCCTAAATACTTCTTTTCCCTATGATGTGTCCTTACCACACTGCCTGTAAAAGTTGTGAACTTTTTTTTAGGTCTTTATGATGGTTGTTTCTGGAACTGAGTGGATTTGGGCTAAAACAATACAAATAATATAGTAGCTTAACAAGCATGATTTCTATGTTGCTGATATGCTATCAATGTAGTCTATAAGCAAACACAGAGCTGTAAAGAACCGAAATAGGCAGGACAGAAGCAGAATGTGGTTCATCGAATCTTTCTCTTTCTCTCTCTCTCTTATCTCTTTCTCATATTCAACATAAAAAGATGGAAAGAAATTATCTTCACTTCTTATGTAAATATAGATCAAAATAAAAGAAATCCGGTATCTGAGATTTGGTCCTGTAGTTACCAGCCTAGAATTCATAGCGAGATATGTGGGTGGTTATCAGCCTGGAACAAGTCAATGTATGTCAGTTTTATTGGTCTAATATTTCTTTTACTCTCAGATTAATTGTAGCTTCAAAATTTATAGTTGCTTGTGCAAGAGGAAAAATCCTATAAATAATAGAATCTTAGAATCTTATTGCTAGGACTTACAGAGCTCAGAGATCATTTGTTATAACTCATGCATTTTATGCATGAAGAAACAGAAAGAAAGGCAGTAAGTGACCTGACTAATTGTCATATGGTTTGTTAGGGACGAAGACTGGTTCACAGTCTCCATCTGCTGTGCTTTTGAGCATCTGGTATGCTTTCCAGCAAAGTAGTCATGTTTATATTATTCTGGTCTTCTCACTAAACTTTCCTATTGTGTGAAAAACACATTGGGTCTCCATGCTTATGAAAGATCTGTCCCAGAAATACTGTGTCTTTTTGCTATATTTTTTCTCTGTCACCTTCTATTTTTATCTTTGGTCTTTCTTTCTTTCTTTCTTTCATGATCTTTCTTTCTTTCTTGTCTTTCTTTCCTTTTCTTTCTTTCTTATTTTTTCCACTCTGGTCCTTGTTTGTCCTCTTCTTTATCCATCTTTCTTTTTTCTAATGTATATAATTGGACTAGACACAAAAATAAACACTATTGGCAGTTATCAAACTAATGTCCTGCATGAAAAAACAAAACATTGTGAAAATTAAGTATTTCTTTGGTGATTTGAACTTTATTTCAGAATAATTGTAAGTAATAATACATTGAACTGAATTTCACATTTGTAATTAAAGTCCTGAAGTCTGTATTTTGTATGAGGTAGCCAAGTTCTGTCAACACCTTCATTTGGATATGTTTCTAAATGGAGGTATAAACCATAACTTCCGTGAACAATCATTCATGCTTCAGAGTAATCAGAATTAATGAGTTGAGAAATTGTTTTTACTGCCAGTAACACTGGCCAATAAATAGCTAAAATGGCCATAAAATTTCAGTGTCATTGGCTCTGATTGAGATCTTCAAATGCTAGGTGAAGCAGAAATGAGAAAATGTAAAAGACATGTGAATCATTGACATCTTTGGTTTCAGATACTGTTTGCGGTATCTATTGCTGTGAAACCATGCACCACAATACTTAGTGACTTAAACAATGGCAATATTTATTTTACTTATGGATGTTCAAATTAGGAAGTTTTCAGGAGGGACAGTTTTTCTTTGCTCCATGTGGCACCAGAAGAGTTGGCTTAAAGCAGAGAGCAAGAATTTTTGGACTGAGTCCCTCATATGTCTCACCTTCACAAAACTGGCTGAGACTATGACAGGAGCACCTACATGGGCCCTTTCTTTATGTCCACGGGCTTACTGCTATTCTTTACATTGCTTTCCTGCCATTGATTTAAAATTTCAGACTTTGTTTTAAAAAAATCTATTGTTCATAATTATTTTCTGATTTTAAATTCATTTATTTGGAATATACTCCAAAGAATTTAGGATCCTGGGATGAATTCATTCATGAGGGAGAGAGTTTGAGTTTGAAAGAACAAGATAGAAACTATCATTGTGTTTATGAAAAATGTAGCCACTCTTTACTATATTCTGGAGCTCAGAAACAAGTTTCTAAGGTCAACTGTACTTACAGAAAGGGGAAGTAGATTCCACTTTTCATAGCAGGAATATCTAATAATTGGGTAAACAATTGTAGCATCTCTCCTCTAATCATCTCCTTGATAGCTCAGATCCAATCCTTCTTTTTTCTTCAGCTTACCTGTATTTGAGGCCATTTATTTTTGCATATGACATTTCCTGGAGCATGGTACCTGATGGCTTCCTCTTATGAGCAGCCAATAAGAGGCCTTTTCAGAGAACTGAAGGGCAAGAGGGGTAGATTTCTCCTTCTCCTGGTTTAGGCAAAGACTTGACAATGCAGACCTCTCATTTTGATTCCATTTCCCACAGAAAGTCAACAGTGCAAATGCTCTGTACCACCTGTTAAGGTTTATATCTAGTTGTCCTCTCAAAGCTTCATGTAGTCATTGGGGAGGGACTTCTATAGATTGAGACTTGACTCATGAGTCACTGGGATTATGTGATTTAGTACTGATGCAGAGTTTGAGGCTTGATCCATGATCCTTGGGATTATGTGTTTTAAGTACTTTTGGGATTATGGATGTAGCTAAGGCAAATAGGCTGAGGCAGAGAGCCTGAATGTAATATAAAGAGAAACAGAGAGACAGACTGGTGCTGTTGCTCCGCTGCCCTGATGGGCCCATTGTCTCTGTTGCAATTTTGTTGCTGTTCCGCTGCCATGAACTGGATGCTCTCTGCCCTGTTCCAATCAGCCTTGGGCCAGCCGAATATAGACTGAAACCTCCAGTAACTGTGAGCTAAATAAACCTTTCCTTCCTTCATTTTGAATGTGGGGTATTTGTCCCAGCAAGGAGTAGAAAAGTAACTAGAACACATCCCTACGTCCTTCTCTCTCTACACTATGGGTGACAGCTGACTCTAGTGCTGATCCAAGGAATCTTTTCCCAAGTGCTGTTAGCCTTTTCCTGGTTTGTTGCAAACCACATTTTGCAATTACTTATAATTACAAGCTTTTCTCTCACAAACTATTCTTAAACATTTTGCTTTTTTTACTGAATACTGACTGACATGGTTTTGAAGAAAAGCCAAGGGAAACAAGTTTAAAAATGATGAGCTTTTCATTGAGAAACAGAAAACATACGATCCAATTACACAATTTTGTATAATGGTAACCATCAAATGATAATACACTTCCTTTTTATCTATACTTATGAAAAAGGTAAATGTAGAGTTTCAGATTATTTAATTAAGTGAGATAAGTGCTAAATAAGTTTCTGATAATAAAGCTATTCAGCATTATCTTGAACCTTCTAAAAACACTAAAATGTTTTAAAAAAATACCTGAAGATTTTACGTTTTTCTAGTAATGAAGTATATTTTCCTTCTTTTCTTTTATATTACTATCTTATTTGACACATACTAATTGTATATTTATGAGTATACTGTGACACTTCATTGCAACTATGAAAGGTATAATGATCATATTCACCTAGACATGCTGATTAAGGTAAGCCCAAAAATCATGCACTTTTACACATTTATAAAAAATGTTTCTCGGGCCCGGCAGGATGGATCAGTGGTCTAAAACGCCTGCTTAGGAAAGCTTGGGTGGCTGCAGGGACCGCGGTTCAATCCCCGGCACCACATGCTGCGCCAGCCCTGCCCTCAGAGCAGGCTGAGCCAGCCATAATAATAAATAAACAAAAGTTCTGAAACAGGAGAAAAATAAATAAAAATAAAAATAAAATAAAATAATTCTTTAAAAAAATAAAAAATAAATAAAAAATGTTTCTCTAAGAACTTTGTACTGCCTAAAGAAACTGTGCTGTAGTTTTCCAACCACATATCGCTGGACTGTTTTCTTGGCAAAATAATTTTTATGTACCTTTTTAATGAGCTATCATATTATAAAGAAATTGCTATATGTTCTAATAAAAACAAAATGACCATTAAAATCTTATGATTTAGCAACAACATCATCAAAGTCTTTATAATTTTTGGAGGAAAGTGAGAGGACAATTTGGAGGAATTTAGATGCTCAGTGGGTTAGTATTAGGGGAGCAATGAAATCATACAACTGCCTCCTCTCCTTACATTATGTATACAGTTATTTGTAATTTTTTTACTTTAAAATTGAAGCCACCAATCTTATAATTCCTGTGCTGCCTTGACTTTGTTAATAATTAAATTCTTTTGCTTGGCATATCTTTAATTTGAACCATAGTGCTTTGAGAGCTTCCAATCTGGAGCTGTATAAATGCCTTATTGAACAATCTCCCAACAACTCTTCTCTTTTCATTTTGCTCCTCCAGCCTTCTCATTACTCAGTCTGTAAAATACACAGAACTCGTGACTCTTCTTAGAAAGTGCATTGCTGATAGAACTTTCTTTTTCCTTTTGCTTTTGTAGGGGAGTTGGCTTTTACTGACTGACCTGTCAGCCAGGATAAGTACTGTTATGTCAAGTAGGGAAGTGTTGGCCCCTTTGTGCGAAATATACCACAAAAGACATCTTTCTCAAGAGGAAGCAAAGCAGCAGAACAACACAGGATATGCACATACTAGTGTTTATTCAGAGGAAACTTGGATATATCAAAGGATAGCTGGTATATTATTCACATACACAGCATACTGAAAGAACAGTACAGCAGTCCAGACACAGATCTCAAAGGATTCTTGCAATCTATCCATTTGCTAGTGTAGGCAGAATTGAGAGTAGAATTCAGGATAGTCTCTTATTAAACTCTGACTGTTCCCATAGAACTCACTGGAGGAAATGGATGTAAAGGAGATATGTAGGGATTTGAAGGTTATTTGATGCCTTATACTGCCAAATGTTAACAAGAAGATGTGAGTATCCTCATCCTTTATATATTTCCATTTAACATTACATTTCTACAATATTCTCTTTATTATCAATGAAGATATCATGCTTATTACCTACTCTCCCTCATCCTACTGGTTTGTGATTTCTACAGGTCAACTGAAAATTATGGTGTGCTTACATCTTGAAAGAATGTAAAAGAAACATTTTAAGGGCATTTATTTCAATTTTTACTAATGCCCTACTTTTTGTACACAGTGTGTTAAACATTAAGAATTATTACATATTAGAATAGTTTTATTTTTAGGATATCAACATATAAATTAGGTAATTCATTAACTACTGAAGTTTCTAGCTTTATGATTTTGTTCTGTTTTCATTCTATTTGTAAATGCATGGCCTTTGCATTGAGTAGTGCTACTCTGTAGAAATTTCTTTTGTCTCTTCTATGAATCTGAGATCTTGTCTTAATCACTCATTCTTTAATATTCAGTTCCAAGCAACTGTTTTCTCCTCTAAGACAACTAATTTTCTTCTTCTGAGCCTCACAATTAGGCATCAGTTGTGTGTGTTTGTCTATTGACGCATCAGTCTCCTTGTCAACAGTATGATATTCATCTTTTTATTGCTAGAGCCTGGCATATTTTACATGCTTCATTAACATGAACTATCATTTACATGGTTGAAATAGCATCAGAACATCTTGCATGGGGGAGAGTACTATTTTATGAAAGTGTGATAATAAACACTCCCTACGCCACCACCTCCATGAGGAATCTGAAGGACATGAGGAAGTAAACCCTGGACAGAACCTAAGAAAAAGTTATCTTGATTGACACATTTTTGAATTTGAAATTGAAGCACTTGTCTTCCTCACGGGAACTATGTCCTTGGAGTATGTAGAACTCTCACTGATGTTATTGGTGGTGGTATTTTCATCAACTCAAATGAAGAAACTTTTGAGCAGCATAGCCCTGACTGACGTTAAGATGTTTAGCATATTGGCAATTTCCCCCTTTTGTAACTAAAGTGAAAACATAACAAGGTTGCTGTCACAGAGGGAAGGAGAACTAGTCATGAAAGGATCAAACAAAACAGATTAAAAATGGTGAAAAGCTTCATGAAAAGAATAAGTATATTGATGAAATATCTGAGCATCAACACTTTTTCCCAGATAGACATTGGAACTGCATGCTAATTCTTTATTCACTTCCATGTGTATAAATGTACATTGCAGAAACATAAATGTGAACTGTAAACATTTTAGTTGAAAGTAATATTAATTCATTGGTAAACATTTACTTCTGATGCTGTGTGTTTTTGATACGTCCATTTTAAATTTTAATGTGTCATACATTGAAAACCGTAACAGTCCAAAACTAAGGTGAAAAACATTTACCAGTAGTTACAGACTCAAGGAAGATTGACATTTCTCAACAGAAACTCCAGGACTATTAAACAGCACCCAGCAATAAGTAAGTACAGAGGAGAATTATCTAACATTATATATTTATGCTAACACATTGATATAAGTTGTTGGCCAAGTGTTGTGAAAGAGTATACCCTTACCTACTGCTGCATCAGTGTGTCCCACTGTGACAGTTAGCAGGTGAGAGAACATAGAGACCACTGTGTGTCATATAGTACATGAAGTATCTTGTAAAGTTGCAGTTTGATTCTCTAAAGCTGCTCTCATCTTTTCCCTTCCCTATTCCTTACCATATAGATAATACTGGCTTGCCTGTTACACATTCTGATTTCTAGCTGGGTTTAGCTTACATGGAGTCCAGCAAGACTTCAGGGAAAGAAATGATAAGGTGGGACAGCCAGGTAGCTCAGTGGAATAAAGTACCTGCTTAGGCAGGTGCAGAGACCTAGGGCTTGATCCCCCATCCACATGCAGTGCTGACCCTATCCCCAGGGGCACACTGAGACAGCATCTGAGTTTGGGTGTGGTGGTGTGTGCCTGTAATCTAAGCGCTTCAGAGGCTGAAAACAGGAGGATCACTATGAGTCTCATTTGTGTAGTGAGACCCTATAGATCTTGTACTAAATACATTTTTTTTAAAACTTGAAGAACAAAAAGATAAGGCATTTATTTTCTAGAGTCTTTCACAATAACATTGCTTTGGGATCACTGTACCCCTTAGTGATTCCTCGTGGGGTATGTTACCTTACAATTCTTCATTTCTGAACTTCAATGTTTTCCCTTATTTCTTAGGCATAAAACCGGTGATAAGATGGGGCCATCACAGTATCTAATTTGAAGTCGTACTACAAAGCTATCATGAAAAAAATCACCATGATACTGGCAATGAAAAAAAAACAAAAACAGACCTTGTGATAAATGAAATAAAGTAGAAGATGCATAAACAATCCCAAGCAGTCCTCTACATAATCTTTGACAAAGGCACCAAACACATTGATTGGAAGAAAAATCACCTCTTTAATAAATGTTGTCGCAAAACTTGGATGTGCATATGCTGATAATTGAACTTTGGCCTATATCTCTCACCATGCACTAAACTAAAAGAAAAGCTTATATCTAAACATTGTAACAAAAACTATCTACAGGAAGATACAATAGGTAAAATACAGAAGACATAGATGTAGGCAAAGACTTTCTGAACAAAAGTCTGATAATATGGGAAATATTACAAAGAATCAGCACATCAAATTAAAAAGCTTCTGTTCAGGGAAATAAAGCACTGAAAAAGGAAAAAGCAACCCACAGAATGGGAAATTTTTTTTACCAGCTCCCCACACACTTCTCAGATGAACAAATACAATCAATGAATAAATATATTTAAAATACTCAATATCATTAGTTATTAAAGACATGCAAATTAAAACAATGCTGAGATTCCATCTCACTCCAAAAGGAACGACTATTATCAAGAAATCAACCAATATCCAACACTGGCAAGAAGGGAAAGACAAATCCTGTAGTTTGTGGGAATATAAACTGGTATAATGACTGTGGAGGTCTTTATCAGAATTACTTAAAAACCTGTAACTAGAGTTCCATTTGATCAGCTATTCTCTTTCTAGGTATCTTCCTGAAAGAGCTAAAGGCATTATGTGAAAGTGACACATGCATACCCATATTTATAGCAGAATAAATTATAATAGCTAAACCTTCAAAACATCCCTTATGTTCACCAAAAGATAAATGGATAAAGAAAATATGAAAAAGAAATGAAATATGATATTTATATACAATGGAGTTCCACTCTGCCACATACAAGAATAAATTGGAATCATTTGTAGAAAAAGATTTAAATCTTAAGTGAAATAAACTGAACAAATAGAACAAATAATTTAAATAGGACACTGTGTTTCTTGTATGAGAAACCCAAAGGGTACATGCACAATCGCCAGTATAGATAGTGGGAAGCAGGAAGAAAATGTTCAAATAGGAAGGGGAAGTAAGTATGGGGAGGGGAAGGAGAAAGAAAGGACGGCAAGGGCAAAGAACAAAAAGTAATGGAACAAATGGAAACAAAACTTGTGTAGATGAAGAAGGGTAGAATAGTTTAAGGAAAACTAGTAAGAATTGGGCAAATGAATTGACATCTGCCATGTAGAGGTACACATTGCTTATGATGAATATTACCAGTATACATGACAAATGTAGACTAATATAAAGAATAAAATTATAAAACACTTTGTGACAACTCCACTTTTTCTAGCTTCAGGTCCTCTATATTCATTTTTTTTTTTTGTCTTTTTGAGACAGGGTCTTGCTATGCAGTTGAGGCTGGGCTTGAGCTCACTTTTGTAGCCCAGGCTGGTCTCTAACTCACACCAATCCTCCTGCCTCAGCCTCCCGAGTGCTGGGATTACAGGCGTGAGCCACCACGCCCGGCTCTCTCCCTATATTCAAATTAAAACTTTGTACTTAGTAATTCCATCAACTCTTTATTATTTTATTTTAATTTTAGTATGCCACATGTTTCCTGTGAAGACTAGGTAAAACTGAGAACTAAACAGCTTTGTAGCAAAAAAAGGAATTAGAGCATAGAAATGTCATGATATGTTATACAATAACAATTTTTTAAAATGAAGATTAAGAGATAAAGCAAAAAACCTGTGCTATTTTAAAATAGAAAGTTGGTTGCTATTAATAACTGGGAAAAGGTAAGCTAAATAACACACAGGTAATTCATACAAAAGTTACTTTATCAATATGTACAATATTAATTCTCAGAGACAGCCAAAATAAACATTGCATAAATCCTAAGGACTACTGAAATTTTATATTGTACCTTTTTTTATGAGTGGAAAGACATTTGTTGAGAAGACAGCTCCTGAGAGGCTTGACAGGGCCAAAATGGGCTTTCAAGGGCCCTATTTTATAGTCACATGAGTACAAGGTGGGTTGATTAAACGATAAGGGTACAAGTATAATTCCCTCAGATAATAGAGATCCAATGAGGAAAACAAGTCATGTAGCTAGTGGGCAAATAAAAGACAAACAAAGGAAATAATGGGTCTGGAAGTCTTGGTCACCTACCTCCCAGGGTGATTGATGTCTACCTAGGCTTTGTTAGATCTAGTGTTCATCCTTCATGGAAGTATATAAGCTTGGCCATCTCATCCTTATCTTGAAGCCTGTTCTCCAACAGATGTGTTTCTGGCCACAGCTGAGATGTGTTTCACACTTGTCCAGGGTTTTGAGGGTCTTACTCTATCTGACTGCCTGTAATACTTTTGCCTAGCTGAGCTACCTATAATATTCTCTGCTCCATTACTATAATTTGGTCCTTCCTATTATATAAATAGATTCATGTAGCACAGAAAATAACAGGATCCACTTTTCTCCCTTTGCTTAATTCTCTGGGATTTCTTTGGGTTGCCTTGTTTGTTAGTAACTCATCTTTTTATTGCCATGCAGTGCTACACGGTATCAATGGACAACAGTTTGTTAACTATTTACTATTGAAGTGCACTGTTTCTAGTTGAGGTGTTACAACTAAAGCTTTTGTGTGAATTTATTCTGTGCAGATTTTCATATGAATAAAGGATTTTAGTTATCTGGAATAAATGTATAGAAGTGCAATTACTAGGTCATGATTGTTGGGCTTTGGTTTTAAAAAGTAATTCCCAGGGCCACGGAGGTAGCTAAGTAGAATAAATGTTTGCCTGCCAAGTGCAGAGTCCTGAGTTCAATCCCCAGTACTGAAAAAAATAGTATTTGACAAACCATTTCAGAGGGCTATAAAACATTTCATTTCCATCAGAAATATGAAGATCATCCTATTTCCGCTAGTTCTCATCTGATTTTTGTGCTATGACTATGTCGTTTTAGATTAGTATTATAAGATTTATTCAAACAATGCTATAGGATAAGAGGAACAGATTTCTGTGGGTTCAGTTTTGCAATTTTGAAAGGTGTGTCTGCTATATACCTTTGAAGTATTTATTTATATTTCATGAATGAATGAAAATACCTAACTTTTTTCCCTTAAATTGTTTGCTGTCATCTAGGCAACAAGGCCCTTTGTAGATTTTGCCAATTTTCTAATTGTTTTTAATTGCTTGTTTCCTGGGGTGGTGGGATTGAAATTCTGGGCCTGGTGCATTTCACACAAGCCCTCTCCCAGAACTACTCCATTGCAGTCATTTTCTAATAGATTTTTTAGCTATTATAGTGAGAAGAATCTTTACAAAGTCTGGAAACTGGTCAATCATCAGTTAACTAGATAGCAAGTTATCCCTCTCATCCCTTTGTTTTGTTGTTTGCTTAGGAGGCTCTTTCATAGGGGGTGGTGTTAATTTTGTAAAGATAATTTTATCAATCTATTTTTATGGATCATATTTTTGATAGATGCACACTAACTTTCTCTTAGTTATTTGAGAAGCAAAGTTTGTGCTAATATTATTTAGATAGGATATTATATATGGATCTTATCCTCTGAATAACTGCTATGAAGACAATATGCAATATCCACTATCCTACTCACCTGTTTCAAAACTGTTTCATTGCTATTTTATTGTTTTTCTCTTTGGAATGAATTCTAAAAATAAAAGAGCAAAAAAAAAGAAATATAAAAATTGTTGACTAGCTCTGTATTCTCCAAGGTATTTTTTCTTTGTTTTCTGCATTTTTAAAAAATTTTATGTTCACTGTTAAAGTCTAGAATCCATTTTGAGGTATTTTGATGTAAGATGTGTTTTCACTTCCTGATGTTATGAGAAGAGTTGAACATAGCCTGATTACATTTATTCCACTTTTGCTTCCCACTTGCATTCTGTCCTCTGCTTCTAGATCCCCTTTTACCATCTGCATCATTATTTCTGTTGTTGCTGTTGCTATTTTAGTTCATGTTGGAGACATATCATGATTCAATTCATTGTAAGTAGCTGGCACATGGCAGAAAGACTGAACCATTCTATGACTGGTTTACATTTTTGGTTCCTTGGGATATTTTCCATAGGGAAACGTGTTTTCTGAAAAAGAGTGTTTTTATTTATTTATTTATTTGTTTGTTTGTTTATTTATTTATTTATTTTCAGCCTGTGTTTTCTTTTCAAAAGCCTTATTGCCTAAGATAAAATCTTCTGACGTATATTTAATGTATCTGGTAAGAGTGAACATCTTCGGTGTCCTTGATAATTAAGAGAACACTCAGGCTTTTACTGGTAAAAAAAATACAATAAACAAAAATTAAAAATAAAAATCTGTTACCCGTAGATTTTCAGTAGATCCTTTTTTATTAAATTGAAGAAGTTTCTCTCTATTCCTACCTTTTCTGGAGTTGTTATATTACATATGTGTTGAATTTTTTCTGATGACTTTTTTAATTGGTTGATAATATGGCTGAGTTGTTTGAACAGTGGACTACTTTATATATGGCATGGTGTATGTCTAGTTGTCTCCCCACAGCCTCATGCAGTCATGAGGCAGGGACTTCTAGAGTTTGAGACTTGACTCATGACCCACTGGGGCTATGTGTTTTAGCACACAGAGGGGTTATTGGTCTGAGTATGGCTGGCATTATGGATGTAGCCTAAGGCAGATAGGCTGAGGGAGAGAGCCTGAATGTAATATACAGAGAGACAGAGAGACATTCACTCCGTTGCTCTCTGCTGCCTTGGTTGGTCAGTTGCCTCTGTCACCTTTTTGTTGCTGTTCCACTGCCATGCACTGCTGGCCTCTGCTCTGCCTTGGATCCAGCCAATTATGAACTGAAACCTCTAGTAACTGTGAGCTAAATAAACGTTTTCTTCCTTCATTTCAGTGTCAAGAATTTGTCCCAGCAAATTCTTAGAGAGGAGTAGCTAAGACAACATACCTAGAATAAAATCCTTTTGATCACGGTTCATAACTATATATACTATAAATATTATACATATTCATCTATGCATTGTTGAGTATTGTTTTGTCTATACTATTCCTTCCTCCTTCCTATTTAGTTATCTGTTTGCAGCATGTTATGATTTTATTTATCATGAGGTGTTGGTACATATACACAGTGTGTCCTAATTCTTCTTTATTACACATTCCTTCCATCCTTGCCCTCTCCCAATCTAAATCATGTCTATCACTTTAGTTTTTATTAGAAATAAATACAAACGTGTCTCATAGAAATTCATGCATACATAAATGACTCATTGTATTTTGGGTATTTTTAAAAAAATAATTAAATTACTACACAATAATTATACATATTATGAACTGCTATTTCTTTATGCCAGTAATCCCACTGTTCTTCTGACCCTTGTACTTATTCTTTCTATGTGTGTTTTGGTACTTAGCACCCAACTCTAGTTTTAGTGTGCTCCTCCTACTCTTGCTGCTCTCCAGTGATCACTGCTTTACCCTCTGTTCCTGTGAAATAGTTTTTTTAGCTTCCACATATAGTCAGAACATGTGGCATTGATCTCTCTGTGCTTGGCTAATTTCCCTTAGCATAATGTCCTCCACTTCCATCCATGTTACTGCAAATCTCAATTTCATTCTTTGTAGGATTAAGTACTGTATATAGTATATTCTATATTCTTTATACATTTATTGGTTGAATATTTCTGTTGATTCCATATGTTATCTATTGTGAATAGTAGTACAGTAAACATAAGAGTACAGGTATCACCTTGGTGCACTGATTTGATTTTATTTAAGATATATCTTCTAGTGTGCTAGTTTCTTATTATTTCATTATTTGGGCAAAAGAGCAGATATAGTTCATTTTAAAAAGAGAAGCTGCATTTTGCATCACCATGTTGGAGGTTTTGGTCCATAGTCAGTTTGTCCAGTTTATTTTGATTAGGTGGCAAGGTAGCACACTATGTGAAACACACAGCAGAGGAAACTGGTTCACCTCCTGACCAGGAGCAGAAGAAATAAAGGAGCAATAGGAGTCTTACAGGCCCTTTCAAGATCTTTACCCTGATGACCTAAAATAACTCTATAGGGCCTACCTCTTAAAGTTTTCACAATCACCAATAGCAACAAACTGCATACTAAGATTTTAAGACATGGACCTGTGAGAGACAGTTTAGATCTAAATTACAGCTGCTGGATCACATAGAGCCATTAGCCACAATGACTACATTAAATCATATTACTGCCAATGGTGTATGAAATTCCCTTTCTCATTTCCTCAGCTTGTGGTTTTGATTTCTATTTCTCTGATTATTGGTGATACTAAACATGTTTATTTACTTTCCCATTTATGTATAGTCTTGTGAAAAATATCTCTTTAGATAATTTCCCCATTTTAAATGGGATTATTTGGTTCTTATTGCTATCGCTTTGTTGTTGAGTTCTTGAGTTTCTTTTATAATGACATTCATCCCACACTGAAGAGCAGTATTACAAATACTTTCTCTCATTGTGCAGGTTATTACTTCTTTCTATTTTTTTCTTTGTTTCCCATAAGCTTCTTAGGTTAACCTAATGACATCCATCTACTTTTTCTTTTGTTGCTTCTGAAATTAAAATCTTATCTCCAAAATTATTGTCAATAGTGATATCTTAAAGCAATACTCCTATGTTTTCTTTTTGAAATTTTATACTTTTAGGAATTACATTTAGTGATTGATTCATTTTGTGTTAGCTTTCATACATGGTAAGATATAAGAATCTAGTTTCTTTCTTCTGCAATAAAACTACGCATTTATTTACTGTACTTTCTCAGAAATATATTTTTAGTGTTTTATTTCAGATCTGTTGACTGTGTTTTCTCTGTTCCATTCCATTGTAATCTGTGCTGATTTTTATGACTTCTCTTCTTCATTTACTAATACATTTTGTAATATGATTAGAGATCAGACAGTGTGATCACTCAAGCTTTTGTTGGCTCAAGATTGCTTTTCAAACCTTTTAAATTCCCTACTAAGTTTAGATTTTTTTCTATTTCTGTGTAGAATGCCATTGGCATTTTGACAAAGATAGGAGTCAACCTATAAATCACTATGGGTAGTACAGATACAGACTCAATTCATTTGTGAGAGCTTGTTGTAATTCCAGTTGATTTTCACTGTAGACTATTTTTACCCATAAAAAATAATGGAAATATCCAGAACGCATTTTGAACCTCCCAAAGCAGCCTTTAATTGACAAGTTCATAATAAAAGCTGTTGTACAATGTGTATAATTTATCAACAGTACAAATAATTTTACCCCTAGTATAGCAGAAATAACAATTTCATACCATACTCACCATTCAGGTAGACATCTTTGGCTTGCCAGAAGAGAGGGTGAAACGGAATGTGGTTATTGTTTGAGAGGATAATTCCCTGCTATAGGAATAGAGGAGGGGCTGGCGAGATGCCTCAGTGGTCTAAAGTGCCTGCTTAGGCAAACTTAGGCAACTGCAGGGACCATGATTCTATCCCAGGCACCACGTGCTGTGCCAGCCCCACCCCCAGGGTAGCCTGAGCTGGCATATATATATTCAGGAATCTGGTTCCCTGGTGCCCTTTCCCTCCTTGAGAGAGTTTCTAGCCCATAAGACCCTGGTTTTTTTGTTTGTTTGTTTGTTTGTTTTGTTTGTTTTTACAAAAGCAAAGCATTTATTTTTGGTTTCAAGTTGCATACATTTACCCATAAAAATCTCAAGTTTATACTTTTTCATAACAAAGTAGTGCTCCATTGTGTAAAATACATCTTTTTTATTTATTTTTTTGTTTCAATTTTTTTATTGTTTAAATTTAACAATGGTTATATTACATATTTTCATCATCAGATCAGTTTAGATTAATAGATATAGGTATATAAGATTGATCAAACAATTAAACATTAACCTTTCTAAATCCACATTACTTTTTTTTTTATTTTCCCCTTTCTTTTCTTTGAAAGTTGACATATTGCATATTGTCCTCACAATCATTCTACAGAGTACAGTGTGTGGGCATGACCCACCTCCCTATTGATGTTGCTTAGAAATCAAAAAGGAAAGAATATATTTCTCTTTGGACTAAGAGGAAGCAGATACATACACAGTCAAAGGTTTTGCAATTGCTGTGTGCCACCAGTGAAGCTTGTGATGTTGGAGGCTATTGAATCTAAGCCTCCTAAAGCACATCTCACCAATCTAAAGAGCCTGGTTTTGGATCACTAGGTTTTAAACTTTCCAGAATTAAAACTGGGTTATGGTTGTCTATCTTTTTATTTGGTACTGTTCTGTAGCATGACAGCATTATCATT
Organism: Myocastor coypus; assembly: GCA_004027025.1. NCBI lineage: Eukaryota > Metazoa > Chordata > Mammalia > Rodentia > Myocastoridae > Myocastor > Myocastor coypus. The sequence continues at coordinate 52,197 of PVJA010000765.1, forward strand.
AAACAAGTGAATGCAATAATAGGCTTTTTTCTCTACCCAGAAGAGTCTTCGCTACCAATATTTGTTGCTCTGTTCACTGGCTCACGATTTCTTATGTCTCAGAGGAATAATTTTGCTGCACTGATCTTTAGCACTCTTCCTCTTCTGAAAGTAGCTCAGCTGCACTTCTGTGTCACTCAGCCAGAAATTGCTAAAATTCCTATATTGCTGAGTGTTCCTCCATAAGTTCCTAAACATCACCACAGTCCACCTACAAGCTCATGGGCCGATATAGTGTCAATATTTTCAACCAAAGGGTCAAATGAAGGATTGAGTTTCTTGACACAGCCTTCAAAACTTTTCCTTCGGCATGATTTTAGGCTACACTTTCATCCAGGCACATGTCAGTAGCCTTTGACATTGGACCAGGTTTTCTCAACCCCACACAGGAAGGGATGTGGTAATGTTCCTTCCAGAACTCTTAAATGTTAAATCTGTACCTGACACCATCTGGAACTACTTTAGTAACACTTCCTTGATATACAGATTCTGAAAATTAGCTATAACCTGCTGGTCCATAGGCTGTAGTAGAAGAGTTGTATTAAGTGAGAGGAAATTGACTGAAAGCCATGGGAATTGTTCAACCAATTTTTCCAAATCTCTTGGGTAACGAGGAACATTGTCCATGATGAGGAGAGTCTTCAAAAGTGAAGCATTGTCCTTTAGACATTTCTTTTTTTTGTTTTCCTTTGTACATTTATCATTTACATGATTTCAATGTATTCAATAATAAAATCTAAGGAAGTTGAAGTCTTATCAATTTAGTTTTACAACATCCATGTCTTGAAATAGAAAAGATTATTGCATATGATTTAGAAGCCTTTCCTTTTCCTTTCCAATATGCAATATGATTTAAAATAAAATGAGTGAAATATTGCACTACAAAATAATAGTTACTAGAAATTTCAAAAAAGAAGTAGATAAATATGAATAAAAATTAGCACATTAATGTAGCATAGTAATAAAATGCATTTTTCCATAGACTAACAGTTCAACACAGTTCAGTGTCAAAATTGACATTTTTCATTTGATTAAACCGATTTTTTTCTTTATTTTTTATTACTTTTAATAAGAAGTAACAATATGATAGTTTCAAAACATGTTAGTGATAAATTCATAGTAACTGACACATTGCATATTGTTGTCCTCATAGTAGTTATACAGAGCACAGGATGTAGACATGATAAAATTTCTAGTTGATATTGGTAAAGAAAGAAAAAAATAAAATAATTCTTCTCTTTGAACTGAGAGGAAGTAGTTGCATTCATAGTCCAATGCTCCATAATTGCATTGACTTACCAGTGAAACTGGCCATGTTGGAAGCTGTTGATTTAAGCCTCTTACAGCTCATCATACTAATCTAGCTCTGTGTTTTATGCCTCATAATTAAGTTTTCCACTGAGTGATCAAGAGAAAATTAAAGCAAGACTTGTATAACAAAACATTTATCTTTTGTATCTTCCAAGGTCAAATATCCTCAGGATTATCTTTGAAACTATGTACAGCTCTTTGTAGAACTATTGTTAGTGTGAGCCTTTGGGATGAGTCACGGCCATTGCTTGACCAGTTTGCTTTCTGTGAGAGCCTGAGAGAATGTTTTTTCTCTAGGTGACTCTCCTTAGACCCACTGTGCTTCGTTTATCCCTTTCCTCTGAGGTCCCATAATCTCCTTGACCAGAAAATTTGGGACACCACTGAGTTATAGGATGTTACAGCACAGGTTCTCTTTTGTTTTGGCTCCTCACTGTCCTTGAAGAGCTAGGGACAAAATGTTGGCTATCCTCATAGCCCTTCTTTTTCTCCAATTTTTGGTGTGTTAACTTACATTCTGAACCCTCCAGCAGAGAAGCTTCATGATACTATTACTCTATAACATAGGTAATAGATCTTAACATCACTGTCTTTCTGAATATCAAACATCTTAAACTTAGCTTCAAATTGGTATTTTCCATCAATCACTGATATTTTAACAAATCTCTATAGAATGTGATAAAAGCAGTTACACACTTTTACGCACACATTTAGAAATCCAAGGATTCAAAATTGTAGTCTGTCAAGCCTATGGCATTTTGCCTACTCTGTTACTCTCAACATACTTTTTTGTTTTGGGGGATTTTTTTGTTAACCAACCATTTACATGAGAGTATAGCAGTAACTGAATTTACATTAGAAGCAGTACACATCTACAGACCAAAATGACAGGTATTCCAAGCATAGTTTTCGTGTTCCATGTTGCTTATCATTAATGTGAAAAACATTTTGAAGGTTCTTAGGACCAATATCTGATTCATCATGTGTACGTAAGTACATGGTTTTGCTTCTGCTATGTTTCATCTCTTTTCTGCTTCCAGTCGCTTTGTTGTTTAATCTATATCTCTGATTCCCATTCAGCTGTGTTATGCCCTTCCATTTTTATTTCTTCTTTAGAGTTCTTACACTAAGGAGATTATATAATATTTACACATGTATGTCTGGTTGATTTCACTTATGAGTATATGTTCAGTATAAATCTATTTATATATGAAGCCTTCTAGTTTATCATTCTTTATAGCTGGGTAATATTCCATTATATAAAAATATCACATCTTTTTCAACAATTCTTCAAATGATGGGCAGTTTTGTTGTTTCCAAGATTTAGCTATTACAAATTGGGCTACTATAAATATAGGTGCACAGATATCACTATGCTATGATGTTTTCAGTTCTTCTGGGAAAATTCCCAGTAGGGGGATAGCTGGATTGAATGGGATTTCCAGTTCTACTTTTTTAAGGATCCTCCACACCACTTTGCATAATGGTTGCACCAGTCTGCATTACCTCCAGCAGTGGAGAAGGGTTCCTTTTTCCCCACAGCCTCTCCAACATTTGTTGTTCGTTGATTTCTTTTTGATAGCCCATCTTTCTGGAGTGAGATGGTATCTAAGTTTTGTTTTAATTTGCATTTCACAGATGGCTAGCAATGTGGAGCATTTCTTCATGTACTTATATGCTTGCTGAATTTCTTTCTCTGGGAAGTGTGTGTTCATCTCAGATGCTCATTTCTGGGTTGAGTCTTTGAATTTTGGGGACCTACTGGTTTTTACTTCTTTATAAATTCCACAAAGAAGATCTTTGTCTGAGTACTTATTAGTTAATTTCTTTTTTGAAATTTGTGCGTTGTCTTTTCATTCTCTTGGCAGTTTCATTAGATGTGCAAAATATTCTTAGATGGAAGAGGTCTCATTTGTTGATGCTTTCAAGTATTAAACATGCATTTTGATTTTTCTCCATGAACTTTTATCCTACCACAACGGCTTCAAAATTTTCTCCCACTTTCTCTTTCAGGAGATTTAATGTTTCTCTTTTATGTTTTAGATCTTTAATCCATTTTGACTTTAGCTTAGTGCATGGTGATAGACCAGGGTCAAGTTTTAGTATTTGGCATGTAGAGAGCCAGTTTTTCCAGCCCCATTTGTTAAAGAGGCTATCTTTCTTCCAGTAAGTGTGTTTGACCCCTTTGTCGATGATAAGGTGGTTGAGTGTATTTTTATTTCCTTCTGCATTTTCTAATTTGTTCCATTGATCCTTGGGTCTATTCTTCTGCCAATACCATGCTGATTTTATTACTGTAGCTTTGTAGTGTAACTTCAGGTCAGGAATTGTAATGCCTCCTGCCTTCCCTTTGTTGCCCAGAATTGTTTTTACAATTCTGAGTATTTTTTGGTTCCAACTAAACTTTAGGAATGATTTCTCCGGGTCTGTGAGGTATGTTGATGTTATTTGAATAGGAATTGCATTAAATTTGTATAAGAATTTAGGGAGCATGGCCATCTTCACAATGTTGAATATTCCTATCCAGGATCAGGGACTATCTTTACATTTTCTCAAATCCTCTAGGATCTCTGTTTTCAGAGTACTGTATTTTACATTCAAAAGTTGTTCTAATCCCTTAGGTTAATTCGTAAGTATTTCATTTTCTACAGTCCCATAATAAAATGTACTGTTTCTCTAATTTCTCTCTCACTGTGTTCGTTATCTGTATAGAGAAATTAAATTGACTTTTGTGTGTTGACTTTGTAACCTGCTATGCTGCTGAATTTGTGTATGAATTCTAGTATCTTCTTGGTGGAAGTTTTTGGGTCTTCCAATTAGATTATCTTGTCATCTGCAAATAGTGATAGTTTTACTTCTTCTTTACCTATTCTCATTCATTTTATTTCTCTTTCTTATCTAATGGCTATAGCTAATGATTCCAGAACTAGTGCTGATAGGAGACATTCTTGTCTTGTGCCAGATTTGGGACTAAAAGACTTCAGTTTTTCCCCAGTGAGAATTATGTTAGCTGTTGGATTATCATAGATGACTTTTATCAGATTGAGGTATATCCCTATTTTCTGCAGTACTTTAAACATGAATGAGTGTTGGACTTTGTCAAATCCTTTTCTGCATCAATTGAGATGATCATGTGATTTTTGGCTTTGGGTCTATTGATATAGTGTATCACATTTAAAGATTTGCATATATGGAACCATCCTTACATTCCTGGGATGAATCCTACCTGGTCATGGTGTATAATCTTCTGGATGATTTGTTGTATTCTAGTGGTGAGGATTTTATTGAGAATTTTTGCATCTAGGTTCATGAGAGAAATTGGCCTGTAGCTCTCTTTTTTAGTTGTGTCTCTTTCTGGTTTTGATATCAGTGTAATACTTGGTTCTAGCAATGATTTTGGAAGGATTGTTTCCTTGCCAATTTCCTTGAAGAGTTTGAGAAGTACTGGGGTTATGTCTTCTATAAATTTCTTATAGAATTCAGTGGTGAATCCATCACGTCCTGGACTTTTCTTTGTCATTAGGCTTTTTATTTTGTATTTCATTGGCTGTTATTGGATTGTTGAGAGTTCTTATATCTTCTTGATTCAGTTTTGGTAATGTATACTTTTCTAGAAATCTGTCTGATTCTTCTGTGTCTTCAATTCTGTGAGAGTAAAGATTCTCACAGTAACTATTTATGATCCTCTGAATCTCTGTTAGGTCTGTAGTAATGTCACCATCCTCGTTCCTTATTGCTGGAATTTGAGTCCTTTCTTTCCTCTTTTTGATGAAGCTAGCTAGAGCCTTATCAATTTTATTTAATCTTTCATAGAAACAGCTTTTTGATTCATTAATTCTTTGTATTGTTTTCTTTGCCTCAATTGAATTGATTTTTTCTCTAATCTTTATAATTTCCTCCCGTCTTTGGGTTTTGGATTTTGTTTGCTCTTCCTTTTCTAGTCGGTTTAAGTGTTGCCTTACAGTATTTATTTGTTCCCATTCTGTCTTCTTAATATATGACTTCATGGCTCTAAATTTCCATCTAAGAACTGCTTGCATTGCCTCCCATAAATTCTGATAAATTGTGTTTGAATTTTCATTAAATTGTAGATATTGTTTAATTTCTTGTTTAATTTCATCTGGAACCCACTGGCTGCTGAGAAGGGTGCTGTTTAATTCCCCTGTATTGCTGGGGTTCTTGTGGTTTCTTTTGTCATTTATTTCCAATTTCATTGCACCGTGGTCAGATAGTATGCATGGGATAATTTCTGTTTCTTGAAGATACTTAAGCATGACCTATACATTAATATGTGGTCTATTTTAGAAAATGTCCCATGTGCAGCTGAGAAAAATGTGTATTCTGAAGTGTTTGGGTGGAACACTCTGTGTATGCCCACTAAGTCAATTTGTTCCAGGTTCCAGTTCAGGTCTGCTACTTCTTTGCTAACATTTTGTCTGCTTGACCTATCTTTTTTGGGTAAAGGGGTTTTAAGGCCTCCTGTTACGATTGTGGTGTCAGATATGAGATTTTTCATGGCCATTACAGTTTGTCTTATATAACCCAGTGCTCCCATGTTTGATGCTTACATATTTATGAATGTTACCTCTTTGTCTTGAATTTTTCCCCTAACCAGTAAGTATGTGGTAGCCTTCTTTATTTCATTTGACCAAACTTGGTTTGAAGTTTAGGGTGTCTTCAAACAATATTGCTACCCCTGCTCTTTTCTGAGATTCTGGAGCATGCAGTATTGTTTTCCACTGTTTAACTTTTAGCCTATGTGTTTCTCTATGAGTTAAGTGTTTTTTGTATAGAGCATATGATTGGATTTTGCTTACTTATCCACTCTGCCAGTCTACTTCTTCCAATTGGAGAATTGAAACCATTTACATTGATGGTTATAATTGATATGTATTGACTGATAATTGGCATTCATTTTACTTATTATCGTTTACCTCTTTTTCTACTGTGTTTACTTGGTTGCCTATTTGGTAGGTTCTTCCTGTTCTCATTTGTTGAATTCAGTTTGTTATGGTCTCTGCATAAAATTTTTTTAATATACCTTGTAGGGTTGGCTTTGATGTCATGAAATTCTTTAGTTGTTCCTTATCATGGAAGTGCTTCATTCTTCTGTCATATTTGAAGGAGAGTTTTGCTAGATATAGAAGTCTGGGCTGGAATTTGTTTTCATGGAGAACATGAAGCACTCTGTTCCCTGCTCTTCTTCACTTCATGGTTTGTGAAGCAAAATCTGCCATTATTGTGGTGGGTTTTCCTTTAAATGTGATCTGTTTCTTTTCTCTAGCAGTTTTTATTATATTATTCTTTTGCTGGATTTCTGGGATCTTGACTATTATATGTCTGGTTGTGTTTTTAGTCTGGTTGATGTTATTTGGAGTTCTATATGCTCAGTTACCAGAATGACTGATTATTTTCTCAAATTTGGGAAGTTTTCTGCTATTACTTCTGAGCATATTCTTTTTATAGCATTTGTGTTGACTCCTTTCTTGTTGATTCTTGTTAATCTCACGTTGTTTATTTTGCATCATCTTGAAGATGTTGAATTATTTTTTCCTTCATCCTAGTTATTTTGAAGAAGTCCTTTCTTATCTTTTCAGTAGCTGTGATGGGTTCTTCAAGATCTGAGACTCTATCTTCACTTTCATTCATATGGTTTTGCCAGCTTGTGATTGAGATTTTAATTTCTTGTATATCTCTTTGCAACTATTTCATCTAAACCATTTCTTTCCTATATTGTTCATTCAGGGAATCCATCATTTTCCTATTATTTATTTTTTTTATCAATGTAGTACTGAAGTCTCTCATTATAGTTATCCTTTCTCTAGTTCAGAAATTATTTCTGCTCTGCTCTCCTCTCTAACTTTCTGCTCTGTTCCCCTACTTTAGATGCTATTAATTGAGAGATGTCTTTTTTAACTTCAGGGATTATTTCTCCTCTGGTTTCCTCTATACATTTCTGCAGTTGTTTTTCCACTTCAGAGTATATTAATTCATACATTTATTTTTTTCTTCAATTATTATCTCTGATCTGAGTTGCTGTATATGTTTCTGCACTTGTCTGTCTACCTTGGATGCTACCGATTCAGAGATTTAATCTGCATGATTCCTGTTTTCTTCCATGGTAGTGTGTGCTGTATTTATTTTGGGTGGACTCAGGAGCTGAGATTGGATCTTGTTCCTTGTCTTTATCATTTTTTTATAGCAGTGATCTCTGCATTTTGGTGAACTTACACAGTTAGTGCCTATGGAAATTTAGGTCTGGATCCACCAATCTTGTTCCCCTCCAGAAGTGCCTCGCTGCAAGTCAGAGCTCAGGCAGCTGGCTACCATATGGTCCCAAGGGTGGAGACAGTGGTAGGCTGTGTGGAGACTGTGTGTGTAGTTGGGATTGGGGCAGTTATCGAACTATGGAATGAATGCGGGCTAAGAGAGTTCTTACCCGGCTGTAGTGAGAGGCCTGGTCGGGAATGTGGGTGGAATCAGAGCTAGTGCGGTTGATGAGTCAGGGGATGAACTTGGGCTGAGTCAGCCGCATGCCTGGACGAGATGGCAGGTGGGGTCGGAGCTGGAGTTTGGGGATTGTGTGTCAGGTCTGGGGGTTGGAGTTTGAGCTTGCCGCCTGGGCAGTTGGGATGGTGTGTGGTTCTAGACATTTCTTAACAGTAGAACAGAAAGCCTCCCTGATCCTCTCAAGGCAAAGTACACTTGTTACCCAAGCTTTTGGATTACATATGCACATGCCCCCTAGCCTATTCTTCATGATTTAATTTTTTTTGAAAACTCTAGGGGTCTCAAAATGATAAAAGAAGAGAAGCTTTATCTTAAGATCGTCATTTGCGTTTGCACATAGCAATAAGTTTAGCCTGTCGTTTATAGGTTTATGACATGACATATTCTCCTATTCCTGGGTAATGTATGTTCTCCTGAGCATTTTCTTCCAAAAAAAGCCAGTTGCATCACAGTTGAAAACTTGAGAACAAAAGCTATTTCTCTGTGCCATCATTTTGAAGTGGTGTATGTAATTTTCAGCAGTGCTTTTACCATCACTGGATGCATCACCATGCCTAGTTATGTTTTAAAATTGTGAAACTGCCCATTAATGCCCCAAAATGTTTCACCATTTGGATAAATTATGCTTTATGAGATCTTCATTTATAGTCCTAGTGTTTTCACAACTTATAGACTCAGATAGGCTATAACTTGCCATTTGCCCTTCATTAATCCACAATAATAATAGTTTCAATCTTGTCTAGCAATGTTAATGAAATCTTAACTAATATGTAACACTTTTAAGAGTACTGGCTTCCTTACAAAAATCTCTCTTGTAAGATTTTTCATCTGGTGGATTTTGACATATTATACATATTAACAAGATTGGTCACACAAACACCACTTATATATTTCGTCACAACTTCCTTCTTTTCGATTGTGGTTTCTAATTACCTGTCCTTCCATCCTTAGTTTCTTTGCTAGCATTTTTGGGACCATTTTGGTAGTAATAATCATAGAAATTATATAAATCACTGACCAAAATCACGTCCACAAAAACAGGCTCAGATTGATGCTGACATACAATTTCCTGGCATGGTGAATGTGTTTACAACTATACAAATACCAGCATTTAAATCTAAAAGTCTATAATTCAAGTTATTTGTATGTGAGGTGGGATATACATTGTGTATCTACTGCATTTAAAAATGTTAATTCATAGGCCGGCCAAATAGCTCAGTAGATTTAAGCAACTAAGGGTCCAGGGGCTGGGGCTTCAATGCCTTTAGTGGGGTGCTGGCCGTGTCCCCAGTGCACACTGAGATAGTGAATGAAACTGAGCATGTTTGTGTAGGCCAGCAATCTCAATGCTTGGAAGGCTGAAAACCAGGATCACTATAATTCCCATCTGTGTAGTGAGACTGTTACACACTATACTAAATACATTTTTAAAAATATTAATTAAACCAAACCATAAACAGGGCATATTATCCCCTTCTGTTTTGTTTCATTTTTTCAACCAGTTTTCTGAACTTTTTTTTTTTTTGCAGGACTGGACCAGGGTTCAAACTCCCGACCTTGTACTTGCCAGGCAGCCATTTATGCTACAGAGCTATCTCCCTAGCCCCTAGTTTTTTAAACTTCTTTATACTACCATTTTCTATTAATTGCTTCCTCCATTGGTATTTTGTTTTGCAGTTATTGTGAACAGGGTAGCATTTTATTGCTTTTTCAGATGGCTTTTTATTGATGCTTAAACCTGTTTTGAGTTTTGATTTTATGTTTTCCAACTTTTAGATCGTGTCTAGTTTGCTTTTCTCTATATACAATTGTGTCATTTGCAAATAATTTCACTTCCTCCTTTCCCAGGTGGATATTCTTCATTTTGTTTTACCCATAATTGCTTTGGATAAGAATTCCAGTACTATGTTGGATAATAATAGTAAAAGTGAACTACTTGATTTAAATTCTTTTAAAGTATCACTACATAGCTCAGAATCATCGTTATCCTCCTGATTTCTGCCTCCCTAGTGCTGGGATTACAGGAAGGTGCCACCACGTTCCAACTCCATCACAGCCTCATTGCACCCAAGCACAGGGCCAGCATTTCCTGTAGTGTCAGGGATCAAACCTTGCCCCTTCACTTACCTCAGCAAGCACTTAGTCTGCTGAACTATACCTCAGGCCATATGTTTTCTTTTAGATCTTATAGGAAATAGTCTCATTTTTTACTAATTAGTATGATGTTACATATGGAAATGGGACATGTACTCTTTATTATATTGAGGGATGCTCCTTCTCTAAGATATTTTATTTACTTATTTATTTGTAATAATTAATACATTGCATATTGACTTCATTGTAGCTGTTCAGAGTACAAGATGCAGACATGTGTAGTGTGGTCTCTCTGTTGCTTCAGCTATGATTGATGCTTTTGAAGCTACAGGTGTTTCAATGGCCAAGGCTGCAAGAGACTGTGGGATTGCTCCACCAGGTGACATTCATCTTTTAGGTAGATCAGTTTCGAATATAAGGCTATCTATAATTGCCTCAGATTACATGGGGTCAAGGCCAGTCTAAGACAGAAAAGGGACAGGTAATGTGGTAGTGGAAGAGCATCTGTCAGTCTCTGAGTTTCATACAAGGGAGAGGGTATTCTAATGGATGAGTGGGCATAGCTGAGTCCTCCCAGAAGCAAGGATAGAGTATTTGCCAAAGTCTGAGGGCCTTGTGGTACCTTGCCTGCACCTGGGGGTATGGGGAGGAAACTTATCAGTGTTTGAGGGCCACATGTTTGACTTTACACAGCCTAACCAAGTCATGGTCTTCAGATAAGGCTTCCCAGTGAGTTTCTGGGTTTGTGTGGATGGAGACAGGTTATTTGGGAGTTTTTGGTCAGAGTATAAAGAAAAGTGGTTCCAATATGCTTCATATGAATATATATATATATATATATATATATATATATATATATATATATATATATATATATATATATATATATATATATATATATATATATATATATATACCTATACCTATACCTATACCTATACCTATACCTATATCTATATCTATATCTTCTGTGAGGTGGTAGGCAGGGCTATGTGCCTGTTTTCTAGAGCCTCTGTAAACTAAGCCAAATCAGAGTGGGAAGTGTGGATTTTCTAGGGGCTGCAGGTAGGAAAGACAGCTGTCTGGCCATTTCCCAAAGTCCAAGTTATTTTGATAGCAGTGCCCGGTTGCCTGTCAAGATGGAGAGTGGAAAGCTTGATCTATTAGACTTCTTTGTGAGAGCACAAATGATGTGTGAGTGATCTCAAGAACCCTCTGTACTTTAAGAGCTTGGGTAAAGGAGGAACAATGTGTTCCAGCCTTTTGTTCAGGAGTTACACAGCAGTATGTATTCCCTGGAAACTCCTTAAGTTAGCCATATAGTCCATGAGAGCAGCCTTTTTGAAAAGCAAATTCTCCAAGTACTTTTTTTCAATGATAATGGTCTTTTTGCTTAACATTTCCCCATTAGGTGAGATCTTAGTTCAGATCTGATGTCTCTCAAGGAAATAGAAGAGGCAGTGCTGCATGCTTCATTCCCTTCTTTACAGGAACATCTTTGATGGCTTCTGTCCATGTCCGTACTGTCCTCTGGCCCACTCCCTCGTCAAATCTATAGAATGGTCTTTTCCTACATTTGGTACATTTTTTGGAAAGAAGTATTACAGACACCTCCACTTTTGGCTTTCTGAAATCACTTTTAAATTAATTTTAAATTAAAGACACTTGTATGACAATGTTTCCATTGTAAAAGCTGAAGAAATGTAGCAGGAAGCATATACAAAAAGCAATGCAATCTCCTTTGACTTACTTCTTACAGGCATAATTTTCCTGTCTTTGCACTTATTTACTTAATTAATTGATTAAAAATAACTTGAATATATAAAAATGGCCATATCATACACATTTTATGATAGTTATTCTTTTCATATTTTAAGGAATATCTTTACATTTTTTACCTACAGATATTAATAACAGCTGGCATATAATATTCTATTCCAGGATTATTTAAAGGATTTTATGTAATCTAATTTATTTCATACTCAAAATATTTCAGTGAAGTAAAATGATAGATTATAGAAATGCATGGTGAATTTTCTCACCTTGCTGAAGATAAAAAACTGTTAACAGGTACTATTTGCTTTTGAATCCACCCATGCAAAGCTTAACCTCTTTCCTGGACTGTATTTCTTACTCCTTTGTTTGTTTGGATATTGTATAAAACATCTCAAAATATCATAAGCTATATTTTGAGAGATATTTAAAATATAAAAATGAGTAAAATTCTCTTTTTTCCCATGTCAGCACAAATACATTCTTGAGCTCCTTTAGTGTAGTTTCACATGCATTGAATCTAAAGTAAGTTCCTAGAATATGAATATAGTATATACCACTATTGTTGTCATCAGGGAAATTAATAAGATTTGAATAAATTTTAAAAATGTCTGAGCCGGGCGTGGTGGCGCATGCCTGTAATCCCAGCACTCGGGAGGCTGAGGCAGGAGGATCAGTGCGAGTTCGAGACCAGCCTGGGCTACAAAAGTGAGCTCAAGACCAGCCTGAACTGCATAGTGAGACCCTGTCTCAAAAAAGACAAAAAAAAAAAATAAATAAAAATAAAAAATAAAAAAAAATAAAAATGTCAAAACTTGCATAGAATTACACAGAAAGCTGAACGACTGTACATCATATACTTCCTAAATTGAGTGACAAGATCCCCTAAGATCTAGTGAGATGTTTTCCCCTCTAAAGTCCCATTCTTTGTGTTACTCTTTCTGGAATACACCTCTCAGGAAGGTCTCCTAAAAGGAGTAGGTTGAACTCTTTTAGGAGAAAACTTTGTAATAACCAAAGGAAACCAAGGGGAAGAAAATCCAATGTGGAGAAATAATCAGAGAGTAAGTAGATATATACTTGGGCTATATAATGCGTGAAATGAAAAGAAATTTAGAAAAACATGTGATTATTGATATTAAGAGAAATATTACCATGTGGCAGAAGACCAGAGATAATTTTTAAATATTTTATGTATCAATTCAGAACCTATTATTGTAGTTACCTTTTTCAATGATCTGTTTTAATGGAAAAAGATAATTTTACAACTTGTAAGAGACGACGTAGGTTGTAAAATTATCCTTCTCCATTACAAAAAGTTCTTAAACTAAAAAATTTCATCATTTCCTTTCCAATGGTCTAATAGTGGTTGTGAATAAGGAATTTGAAGGAAAACACTATTTATGTTCTACATCTAGATATAGGTAATGACCTGAATGAATTTGTTACTTCTTTCCACTTGTCCTCCAACAGTTACACAGAATAAAAAAGAAGCTCCAATGTACAGTTGATCCTGCCACTTGCCAAATAGGCACAATGCATCAAAAGCTGTGTTTGACACACAGCTTAAAAATAGCATGATTTCTCTTAAATGAGAAACCTGGAATATAAATAAGGAGCAAAATAGGTGTTAGTAGGGAATAGAGACAGGCATTTTTGTCAAAGAGAAGGAGACCAAAAAATGAAAGGAGGGAGAAACAAGGAAAGGGATGAATAAAAGAATTCAGATGTGCTCTTACATGTACCAACTCCCCATGAGGGAGGTTCCCTAGCTTAATGTCAACTCAAGCTATTGCAAAAGAACTGTACTGTACCCTTCACTATATACTCTTGTAGTTCATCTAATGTTCACCTGAAAATTGATTCTTTTATAGCTACGTTTTTATCAAAATGAATAACGAGTTTTCCCTTATTGGTGAGAAACACATAATTTTAACACTCAGAGAAAATGTTCAGTTTATGCTCCCAAGCAAAAGTGAGATAGAAGTCTTATCTGCCTTAATATTGGCATTCAAAGACATGGCTCCAGGACTGTTTTAAAGAAATATTTCTGAGTCATAAAGTTAACAAGGTGCTCACATAGCCTTTTAAATAATTTTTAAGCAGATTAAAGGGTAGAAGGAAGGGTTCACAAAACATGAGTGGTCCCATGGGCATGTATTAAGAGGAGAAAAAGGCCTCAGTTTTTGTGGCAGCAGGGAAAATTCAAGTTTTTAACTGATCCTTAGATTTTCAATGAATATTTACCTGGACCCTTACTAGTAACAACACATTGAAGCATATGCCAATATAAATGATAGGAAACTTATATAAGTGCAGTCTAGAAACAAATGAAAGACTTGCCTAGAAGTATGATTAGCATGGTGATAAAAGATGGGAGAGCTTTCATGATTTTATCTTTCCTGATTTATTCTGCTGAATTTGTAGCACAAAGCTGTTTTTCCAATTGACAAATAAAAAGTTGCATATATCATCAAAAACATGATCTTTTGAAAAATGTGTGCATTATGTAACAGTTCAGTTGAGGTAACTAGCATATATATTACTTCATATATTTACCAATTTTGTAGTGAAAACACTTAAAAATTACTTTCGGCATTTTTAAAAAATACAATGTTATTGTCATAATCACTGTGTTATGAAATAGGTCTTTTGAACTTCTTACTCCTACATAATTGAAATTTTTTATTATTGACCCACAGTTGTACTCCTTAAACTCTAAGTTATCACCATTTTCCTCTTTACTTACACACCATCAGTTAGTTTAGATTTCATAAAGGGACACAAAATAAGTTCAATCTCCAGTTTTACACACAAAAAAGAATATAAAATATTGAAGATTCTATGCTAAATAATATGCAACTTTCCTAGATTGAAAATAAAACTACCATATAATCCAATAACCCCATTTATTGGTATATACTCAGAGGAAATGAAATTAGTTTACAGAAAAGAAATCTATATCTTTCTTTTCTTTGCAGAACTATTCATACTTGGCAAAAATTGAAACAAATATGATCATCAACAGGTGACTGGCTAAAGAAAATATATTCTGAGGCTGGAGAGATAGCTTCGTGGCACAAGTCCCTGCCTGGAAAGTGCAAGTCCATGAGTTCGAACCCAGTTCCACAAAATATATATGTTCTACACAATACAATATTATTTAGCTTTAGAAAGAATAGTAATCTATCATTTCCAGCAGCATTAATGAACTGAACCGCACCAAAGAGCTCTATTTCTGGAAATATATATATATATATATATATATATATATATATATATATATAATGGTTGAATGAGGAAGACCTCACATATGTCTCTGACTGTATCTTTAAAGACCTAAAGGGAAGCCTTGGGGAAAAGCTGTAATATATATATTAAGTAGGCCCTCAATTAAAACTATTAAAGATTTTGTTTTTAACTTCTATGTATGTCTTTATTCAATTCTCTAAGGCTTCCTTCGATTATTTATTAAAGTGTGTTTTAGTTTCACTAATCATAGCTCAGTACAAAGACCAGCGTCAGCATTTGGACATTGTTATAAATGAACAGTCTCAGATACAACCAAGCTCCATCAAATCAAAATCTGCATTTTTACAAGGTCTTCAAGGTATCTTAGTCATATTAAATTTTGGGAAGCAATGGTTTCCTCCATCAGAGAACAAAGGAACAATCGAGAGAGGCAAAGTGGCCCAAAAGTGTGGCGAACCTTTGAAATATCCTCTCTAGATAAGTATGATAGAAAGAAGAAGAGTAAATTGCAATCCCAAAGAACTCAGAATTTGGAAAAGTGAGATGTGGCTGGGGAGAGAGGTAAAGTAGAATCCAATGCTTTTCTTTTCATTTTTACTTTTCCTTTTTGCTAATCAGAGAAGCTTCTCTAAGACCTTTATGAGATGTTTGAGAAATTACCCCATGTTTACAGATGTGACTTTGGCTTTCAGGCTGCTCTCCTGTGCACTGCCAGCACATCTACTTATTTATCTGTGACATAATATACATACATCTTTACGTGGTATATTATGATAATTCAGTATGTGTGTACAAAGTGTAACAATTGCACAAGGGTGCCAGTATGTTTTTATAGTTTCTGGCTTTTCTGTTAATTTTCATGCACCAAAAATTGTTTTTGCCACAAACTAATAGGTTTTTGTGATCCAATATTTAACAAAGTACCAAAATTATTAAAATTTGAAACAGAAATATGCTAAGATTTTTTTGATCCCAAACAGGATAGATGGATAGATGGATGGATGGATGGCTTCATTTATTGATTGATTGATTTTGTATTTTTTAGAGAAGGATCTACAGGGTTTTTAAGGTCTCACTGCTAGATGGGACTCTTGGTCACCCACCTGTTTACAGCCTCCTAAGATCTGGAATTACAGGTGAGTGCCACCATGCCCAGTCTCAATTGCTATCTCAGTCCACCCTGGGGATGAGGCTAGCACAGCAGGCCCAAGGACCAAATCCACTGCATCCACTGCAAACTGAATATTTTTAAATACTTCTTTTTTTACTTTTTATTTTAAAATTTATTTTAAAGAGAGCATAATGATACTTGATAAGACATTAGAAAGAGTACATATTCAGAAGAACAACGCGGAAGGTATTCAACCATGTTTTTTTGTGTTTTTTGAATCATGAAACAAAAAGTATAACTAAAGTATATTCAGAAAATTAATTACATATTAATTAAAATTGAATTAAATATTTCAAAACAACATTCTAAAATTCAAATCAAATTGAGAGTCCAACTTAGAAGCCAGAATGCTGCTTTTTTTTAATCTTTTTGAGACAGGGTCTCGCTGTACAGTTCAGGCTGGCCTTGAGCTCAGTTTTGTAGCCCAGGCTGCTCTCGAACTCTCACCGATCCTCCCGCCTCAGCCTCCCGAGTGCTGGGATTACAGGCGTGCGCCACCATGCCCGGCTCAGAATGTTGCTTATCATATGTAAGAATCTGTAATCAATTCAGAGTACTTACACAGTATTGGAATAGGTTATTAAGGGTTTTTAAGGTCTCACTGCTATCAACTAGGAAAAAGTTTTGATATCAACTAAGAAAAAGTTTTCATGTTAGTAAAAACTTATTAAGAATAAAACATAACATAAATACTGGAATGGTAAATACATGAGCAGAACTTCTAACTGTTTGGGCATACGATATCACATAAAGTTCTAGTATGCCATGGATGTGGACTGTGTTCGTGATGCTTCCTGGTGGTCGGGTATCACTTGTGGGACTCAGCTACTACTACTTCCTTGATGTCTACCCTGTAGAGCCAAAAAGAATCATGACACACAGAGTGCAGGAAAAGTCCATTTGTAGAAATATGCTGATGGAAATATTCTGCTAGTATATACAAAATAGACTGCTTTTGTGTACCTCTTTTTCTCCTATGTTTAATTATTTGCCCTATTTTGTAGGCTCTCCTTCATGGAGTTTTGGTCATTTTGATCCCTCTCTAAAATATCTTTTAGTAAACCGTGCAGGGTTGGCTTTATCATCATGAAATTCTTTAGCTGCTCTTTCTCCTGGAAGTACTTCAGCTCTCCATTAAACTTAAAAGAGAGTTTTGCAGGGTATATCAGTCTGGGCTAGAATTTGTTTTCTTGCAAGACTTGAAGTACTTTGTTCCATGCTCGTCTTGACTTGATGGTTGGTAAACAGAAATCTACCATTATTCTGGTGGATTTTTCTTTAAATGTGATCTGTTTCTATCCTCTAGTCTTTTTCAGTATGCTGTTCCTGAGCTGGATTTCTGGGATCTTGGTTATTATATGTCTGGGTGTGGTTTTAATTGGATTGATGTTTTTTGGAGTTCTACATGCTTCGGTTACTTCAATGTCAAATTGTTTCTCCATATCTGGGAATTTTTCTGCTATTACTTCTTCTCATATTCTTTTTATATCATTTTTACGGACACCTTCTTTCTCATTGATGCATATTAGTCTTGTGTTGTTCATGATTGCATCATCTTTCAGATGTTGAATTATTTTTCCTGCATCCTAGTATCTTTTTTTAATGATGGGGAAGGGGGAGCTGGTGCAGTATGTGGTGCTGGGGATCGAACCACGGGCCCTGTGGCCACCTAAGCTTTCCTAAACAGGCGCTGTAGACCCTGAGCCATCCTGCTGGCCATCCTAGTTGTTTTTAAAAGATCTTTTCTTAAGTTTTCACTAGCTGCAAATGTGACTTTAAGGTCTGAGACTCTATTTTCATTTTCATTGAAATGGTTTTGTGAGATTGTGATCAAGGTTCTAAGTTCTGGTATAGCACTTAGAATCTGCTTCATACATTTTATTACTTTCCTAATTGCTCATTCAAGCATTCCAAAATTATTTATTTTTTATCAGTTTATTTTGTAGAAGCACTTAGTACTCCTTTTATTATAGGTATTATTTTTTTTATTTCAGAAATAAATTCTGATCTGATTACTTCTATACCTTTCTGCAGTTCTTTCTTTACTTCGGATGCTATTATTTCAGAAATTTCAGATGTGTGATTTCCAATGTCTTCTATGCTGTTCTCTCTTGCACTTGTTCTGGGTGGGCTCGAGGTCTGAGAATGCATTTTGCTCCTTCTCTTTGTCATTTTTATATCCCTGGCATCTGACCTTTGGTATAGACTCTACACTGTAGATCCTTTGTAGAGTTCTTACCTTAGCACCAGATCTGGATCTACCTAGTTCAAATTTGTCCAGGTGGGTTTGGCTTGCATCTGGCTACTGAGCTACACTTCTTTCTCACGCAACTGTTGGAGGTGAAACTGCTGTGCTATTGTGGCAAGATATTCTGCTCCTGAGCCGGCCGTAGTGGCGCATGCCTGTAATACCAGCACTCGGGAGGCTGAGGCAGGAGGATTGGTGCAAGTTCGAGACCAGCCTGGGCTACCAAAGTGAGCTCAAGGCCAGCCTGAACTGCATAGCGAGACCCTGTCTCAAAAAAAAGACAAAAAAAAGATATTCTGCTCCTGGATCATCTGGGTGGGTGTTGTCTCTAGCCTCTGCAGCAAGTTCTGTGAGTTTTCCCCATTGGGCCTGTGTAATGGATGAAGTTCCAATCACATACCAGGCTCTGCTGCTGGGTTCAATGAGTTTCCAGTGGCCCTGGGCTGTATCATTCCTGAATCTAATAGTGTTCTGGCTGGAGAAATGACCATGGGAAAATGTGAGGAGAAGGAGGAAAAAAAAAAAGAGGTCATTTTCCTCAAGGAGTAAAACAATCTCACGTATTCTAGCCCCAAGAAATTAATCTTTATCCTAGAAAATATGAGTTTCCTTTTAGCTTTGAAGTGAAGGGGAGCATACTTCCTCCAACTTTCATATAAAATGGATTATTTTCCAGAAAGTATTCATTACCAAATCTCACTGCAGAATGCAAAGATAGTCTGAAGATAGATGAGTATATAATACTAAGAAAATAATTAGAATATTGTCCTGTTTGAAGGTGACATGCCTAGTTAATTTCATTTGTCAATACTAAAATCAAGTCAATGGCAGAAATATCTGTTCTATTTAAATTATCTTAGAGCACAAAGAATGTGGAAATAACCATTCCAAAACTTATACAGTTCCATAACACATATCAGTAAATGTTTCTTGAATGAACAAAAAATGATATGAAAAGAATATTTCACACAAAATAGCAACAAAAACTATGTTCCTCTTCATTTTTTGAAAGACTAAGGATTGAACCCAGGACATCACGTGTGCTAACAAAAAGTATTTAAAAAAAATCCCAAGGAAAAGATTTATAAGTAGTCCATAAGAACAATTTTAGGAAAAATTCATGAAATCAAAAAGCAAACCTGAAAAAGAATCATACTATAATCATAGATTTAAGAGTAAATATTCAAAATATGTAAACTTAATTCACAAATACCAAAACAAACCAAAATCTTAAGATATTGAATTATGTGTTTCAAATGGACTGTTACTTTTTTTAAAAGGTAAAAACACAAGAATGCACAAATGATATGTGGAGAAAATAAATGAGGGAAGGGTTTCTATTACCACACGTAAAGTAATTTTATACAACTACAGTTTTTCAATAATATTATATGCCCCTGAAGTAAGGGGTTTTTTTATATTTGATAAAAGAGCTTTTGTACCCATTGGGTAAGGTTAGGCGATTTGGGCTATTGAATGTTATAACTAGCTTGCAATTGGAAAAATGTAAGATGCTTGCTTCTCAGCATTCCAAAAAGAAATGTTAAAATATTTAAGTTATAAACATACACAATAAATCTTTAAGAACTGAAACTTGGGAATTTATATCTAGAACTTAAAAGTGCTGTGGAGAAAAAAACACAAAACATTAAAAAGTTGAAGAGATAGAACCATACTAAGCCTAGAATTTCAGCCAAAAAAGAAACAAAATAAACACAAAAACAAACACCAGAAAATAATCTGCAAGAGAGATTGCAAAATAAATTTCAGCAACTAAAACAAAATATATTATGATCACTAAGCAAAAGACAACAAATTCAGTACAAAACTGAGTAAACATTATAAATAAATTAAAGGACCTAAAATATAATACAGTAATGTGTCATCTCTCTATAGTAATTAGGAAATCTGTTTTACTTGTATATTGTTTGATTTGAAATTCTTGACTTGTGCAACATGCCATTCAGACACAGAAAAGAAGAAATAATTACCATATATCAGAGACTGACCTAGACCTTGAAGATGATACCATAGGCAAAATGGACATTCAAAAAGATAAATTTTAAAATACAAATTAAAATCCTAGCTCTTGGAACTTCTAGGCTGCGGTGTGCATGGAAGTAAAAGAAAATGCAAATACTGCTTAAAGAATAATAAAATGCACTCACAGACTTCAACATCTCACAATTAGTTCAAATGAACAAAAACATAGCTTGAAATACACCACTAGCCAGTTGTAGTGGCACATGCCTGTAATCCCAGCACTCGGGAGGCTGAGGCAGGAGGATTGGTGTGAGTTCGAGACCAGCCTGGGCTACAGAAGTGAGTTCAAGGCCAGCCTCAACTGCATAGTGAGACTCTGTCTCAAAAAGACAGAAAAAATACACCACTAGACAAATAAACCTCACAGATATTTAAAGAATGTTTTATCCAGTAATAATGAAATAAATATTTTTCCCAACAGGACATGGTACATTTTCAAAAGTAGACTATTTTTAGGATGCAAAACATTCATAAATAAAAACAAAAGAATTGAAATATTCACATACCTACTATCAGATGATAGCAAAATGAAGTTAGAATGAGTAGTAGATAGTCATATAAAATATACAAACACATGGAGATTAAATAATACATTATTGAATAACCACTAGATCACAGAAAACATAGGCACAGAAATAAAAATGTTTCCTAGAATCAAATAGTTATGGAAGCATAACACATGAAATCTCTGGGACACAGTTGTAGAAGTTCCAAGGGAGAAGAATATAGCTGTAAACACACACATAGAAACAATAGAGAAATACCAAATAAATAACCTAATGATGCACCTCACAAGACCAGGAATATAGCTCAGTGGTATAGCACCTACTTGGTCAGGCAAGAACCTAAATTCAATTCCTGGCGCCCTCCACAAGAAAAGGATGCAACTCAAGGTCCTTCAAAATCAAAAACAATCCAGATTTGAAACTAGTAGGTAAGTGTGAAAAATTAATGAGATTAACACTAAAAAAGAACACAAAGAATCACTGAATCAAAGAGTTCACTACTTGAAAGGATGGACGGGGCTCTGTGGATGGGAGCAGATGGAAAGGAAGGAACAGTAAAAGAAATAAATAGAATCAAGACGCGATGCATATATGCAGCAATTTCATCATGATAAGTGCATTTTCGGTGATCATATATAAAACCTTGAAAAAATTATACTGCATAAACATCTACAACTCAAGAAGGAAAGCATTACAAATAATATATAGAGCCATTTTTCCCTTAAGAGTAAGCAATATTGAGCTGAGCTGACCCAGCAGACAGGCCCACTCACATCAGATATCCCCTGGCCGGCCAGAAACTCATCAGACCCAACATCCAGCACAGATGCACCTTGAGCAGCCCAAGAGTTCCAACTGTCCTGCATGCAGCAGCCCTGACCACCTAACCAACCAACCCAAGGTCACGCAGTTCTACACTAGAGTTCACTGCCATATGTAATGATACAGAAAAGGAGCAAAATGCAGTCTCATGTCCTGAGCCCCCCGGAAACAAATGCAGGAGACACTACCATAGAAAAAGTAGGAATGTTGCAGCCCAAATCTCATGAACTAGTAGCAACTGAAGTAAACAAACAAATGCAAAAACATATGCAGGAACACAGATTGAAGATAACTTCTCAAGTAAAAAAAAAGAAATCTTTAATTACTAGAAACTGAAGTAAAGAAAAAACAGTTGCAGAAATGTATAGAGGGAATCAGATGAGAAATAACCTCTGAAGCAAAATACGTCACCTCTAAATTAATAGCGTCTGAAGAAGAACAAGTTTAGAAAGGTAAAGAGAAAATGAGAACAAAAACAACCTCTGAAGTACAAAAAAGTATAAGTATAATGAAAGACTTAATAAATGCATCTAAAGAAGACATTGATAAAAATAATTAGAGGATGATAGCAAAAAATGGAATCTTTGAATGAGCAACATAGGAAAGAAATAGATCATATGAAAGCGTTCCAAAGAGCTATACAAGACAATAAAATCTGAATCACAAGCTAGCAACACTGTATGAACGAAAGTGAAGATACAGTCTCAGATCTTGAAGGCACAGTCACAGCTAGTGAAAAAGTAAGGCAGGATCTCTTAAAAACAATCAGAATGCAGGAAACAAAACAATTCAACATCTGCAAAATGATGCAAGAATGAACAACATGAGATTAATAGAAATCAACTAGAAAGGGGTCAACAGAAATGATATAAAAACATAGGCAGAAGTAATAGCAGAAAACTTTCCAAATTTGAGAAAGCAATCGGTCATTCAGTTAACTGAAGCATATAGAGCTCCAAATAACATCAACCCGACTAAAAACACACCAAGACATATAATAGTCAAGATTCCAGAAATACAGCAGAAGAAGAATATACTAAAGGCTGCTAGGGAAAAGAAACCAATCACATTTAAAGGAAAATCCATCAGAACAACAGTAGATTACTCTTCACAAACCATGAAGTGAAAAAGAGCATGGAACAGAATGCTTGTAGTCCTCCATGAAAACAAATTCCATCCCAGAGTGCTATGCCTTGCAAAACTCTCCTAGTATGAGGGAGAAATGAAATACTTCAATGACAAAAAAAAAAAGAAAACCTAAAGAATTTCATGTTGACAAACCAACCGTACACAGACTGCTAAGAAATATTTTAGAGAGAGACTAAAATAACCCAAACTCGACAAATGAGACCAGAAAGAACTCACCAAATATGGGAACCAATTAAACGGGAGAAAAAGCAGTAAACAGTAGTAAATAAATGGCATGTCAATTACAATTCAATACATTGTAATTATAACTGTCAATGTAAGTGGACTCAGTTCATCAAATAAAAGAAATAGACTGGCAGAGTGGATAAGGAAACAAAACCCAACAATATGCTGTATACAAGAAACGCACATAACTCATAAAGAATCACATAGATTAAAAGTTAAAGACTGGAAAACAATACTACATGCCCCAGCACTCAAAAAAAGCAGGAGTAGCAATATTGTTGGCAGACAGTCTAAACTTCAAACCAAGATTAATCAAACAAAGTAAAGAAGGCCACTATATACAGGTTAGTGGAACAATTCAAAACAAAGTGGTAGCACTCATAAATATGTATGCACCCAACACAGGAGCAGCAAGTTATATAAGACAAATCTTAATGGACATGAAAAATCTACTATCCAATACCACAATCGTAAAAAGAGACATTAACAGCCCTTTATTCCAAAAAGATACATCAAGCGGACAAAAAATTAGCAAAGAAGTTGCAGAACTGAACCAGATATTGGAACAACTGGACTTAGTGGACATACGCAAAGTGTTCCACCCAACCACTTCTGAATACATTTTTTTCAGCTGCACATGGCACATTTTCAAAAATAGATCACGTACTAATGCATATATCATGCTTAAGCATATGCAAGAAAACATAAATTATTCCATGCATATTATCTACCCACAGTGTAGTGACACTGGAAATAAATAACAAGGGAAATCATAAGAACCCCAGAAATATATGGAAATGAAACAACAACCTTCTCAGCAACCAGTGGGTTAGAGCTGAAATTAAACAAGAACTTAAACAATATTTACAATTTAATAAAATTCAGACACAACCTACCAGAATCTATGGGATGCAATGGAAGTAGTCCTTAGAGGGCAATTTAGAGCTCTGAACTGACACATTAAGAAAACATCATGGGAACAAATAAATACTCTCGTGCAGCGCTGAAAGTGGCTGGAAAAGGAAGAGCATATGAAACCCAAAGCCCAAAGATGGAGGAAATTATAAAGATTAGAACAGAAATTAACTCAAATGAGACAAAGAAAACAATACAAAGAACTAATGAATCAAAAAGCTGGTAGCTGGTTCTTTCAAAGATTAAATAAAATTAATAATCCCCTAGCTAACTTCACCAGAAAGAAGAAAGAAAGGACTCAAATTCCTGCAATAAGGAATGAAAAGGGTGAAATTACTACAGAACCAGCAGAGATTCAGATGATCATTAATAGCTACTCTGAGAATTTTTACTCTCACAGAACTGAAGACACAGATGAAATGGACAGATTCCTAGAAAGGTAGAAACTACAAAAACTGAATCAAGAAGATATAAGAACTCTCAATAACCCCATAACAGCCAATGAAGTACAAAATGTAATAAAAAGCCTACTGACAAAGAAAAGTCCAGAACCTGATGGATTCACTACTGAATTCTACAAGAAATTTACAGAATAAATAATCCCAATACTCCTCAAACTCTTCAATGAAATTGAAAAGGAAGCAATCCCCCCAAAATAATTTATAGAAGCAAATATTATACTGATACCAAAACCAAGGAGAGATGCAACTAAAACAGAACTAGAGGTCAAATTCTCTCTTGAATGTACATGCAAAAATTCTCAGTAAAATCCTCACCAATAGAATAGAGCATGAAAATACACTTGTAATGCCTGTTTTTCTGGTCTTTTAGATGTGTGCTGCTTTCAGTGTAATTTCAGTTACTGCTATGCCTTCTCTCAAGTAAATGGTGCGTTTACAAGTAAAGAAAAAATGGTAATAAACGAGAGTAAAAAACTGGGACAATGCCATAGGATTGAATGGCTACAATTTTGTATATACTTAGATTTCTAAATGTGCAAAAATGTGTAACTACTTTTATCACATTCTATAAAGACTTATTAGAATATCCACGGTTGATAGAAAATACCAATTTCAAGTCGTCTAAGATGTTTGATACTCAGAAAGACAGTGATGTGAAGCTGAAGTACCTATTTTATACAGTAATAGTATCATGAAGCGTTTCCTCTGGCAGGCTAAAAACATAAGTTTACAGACCAAAAATTAAAGAAAAAGCAGGGCTAGAAAGGATAGCCAATATTTTGGCCCTAGCCCTTCAAGGTTAGTGAGGATTCAGGACATAAGAGAATCTGTGCTATAACAGTCTCTAACTCAGTGGTTTCCCAAATTTTCTGTTCAAGGAGATTATGGGGTTACAGAGGAAAGGGACTGAAGATACATAGTGTACCTAAGGAGAGTCACTTAGACAGAAAACATTCTCTCAGGATTTCACAGAGCAAACTGGTCAAGCAATGGCCGTAACTCATCCAGATGGCTGACACTGACAACAGTTCTACAAAGCACTGTATATGGTTCCAAAGTAAATCCTGAGGGGATTTGACTGACCTTGGTGGATACAAAACTACATATTTTGTTATACAGGTCTTGCTTTAACTTGACCTTAAGCGCCCAGCAGAAAAGTTTAAACATGACATATAAAACATAAAGGTAGTTTAGTATGTTGAGCTGTAAAAGGCTCTAATGAACAGCTTCTAACGTCTCCAGTTTTGCCAGTAACCCACTACAATTATGAGACATTTGACTATGTATAGAGCTAAATTCCGATGGATCAAAGAGAAGAAATCTTTTGTACCAATAACCATTACAAAATTTATCATGGTTAGCCCGGCGTGGTGGCTCACGCCTATAATCCCAACACTAGGGAGGCTGAGGCAGGAGGATTGGTGTGATTTTGAGACCAGCTTGGGCTACAAAAGTGAGCTCAAGGTCAGCCCCAACTGCA
Organism: Myocastor coypus; assembly: GCA_004027025.1. Lineage (NCBI taxonomy): Eukaryota > Metazoa > Chordata > Mammalia > Rodentia > Myocastoridae > Myocastor > Myocastor coypus. Next base: position 78,196 of record PVJA010000765.1, read on the forward strand.
TAGTGAGACCTTGTCTCAAAAAGACAAAAAAAAAAAATTATCATGGTTATCACTACACCTTGTGTTCCGTATAACTAAAGTGAGGACAACAATATGTATTGTATGAATTATTGGGAATGTACTACTAATGTGTTTTGAAACTTTCACATTGTAATTTGTTATTAAAAGTAATAAAAGAGGAATAAAAGTAGAGGCCATGGACTAAATCCTGGTACACTATCCTATAGGAGAAAGTCAGAGGAAATCTTGAAGACATCAGGGTAGGCAAAAAGTTCATGGACAAAAATCGAAATGTGCATTTAACATTTGAGAGAATCAGCAGCTGGGACCTCCTCTGGCTGAGATATTTTCCCGTCAAAAAAAATACAAAGTGTAAAGACAACCCACAAATTTTGAAAGATTTTAACTAATAAGTACCCAGACAAAGGTCTTCTATCTAGAATTTATAAAGAACTAAAAACCATGAGGGTGCCACAATTCAAAGACCCAATCCAGAAATGGGCATCTGAGATAAACACATACTTCTCAGAGAAAGAATTTCAACAAGCCTATAAATACATGAAGAGCGGGCCAGGGATATAGCTCAGCAGCATACGCACCTGCCTAACAAGTGCAAGGTTCTGAGTTCAATCTTTGGTACCACACAAAAAAAAATACATGCAGAAATGCTCCACAATGCTATCCACTTGTGAAATGCAAGTCACAACACTTAAATACCATCTCACCCCAGAAAGAATGGCTAACATACAGAAACCAAAAAACAACAAATGTTGGAGATGCAATTAGGATAAAGGAACATTTCTCTGCAGCTAATGGGAATGCAGCCTGGCGCAACCATTATGGAAAATAGTGTGGAGACTCCTTAAAAATCTAAAAGTGAAAATGGCATTCAATCCAGCTATACCCGTACTAGGAATTTTCCCAGAAGAACTGAAAGCATCATATCATAGTGATATCTGTGCATCTATGTTCATAGCAGCACAATTTGTGATAACCAGATCGGGGAAACAACGAAAATGCCCATCAACTGAACAATGGTTGAAAAAGATATAGTATGTTCACACAATGGAATATTACTCAGTTATCAAAAATGATAAACTAGAAGACTTCATATATAAGTGGATGTATCTAGAACCTATACTCTTTAGTGAAATAAACCAGACCTATATATGTAAATATCATATCGTCTCCCCAGTTTAAGAGCTCAAAAGAGGAAATTTTTGAAAATGGAATTATGAAATTAAGTGAAGTTGGCAGAGCTTTTCACTAAGAGGCTTAGGCATTTTATATACTCTTCGATTGTATTCCAGAGTGAGTTTAGGTTGCATTCCCCTGGTAACTACTGATGGTAGGCACTTTCCCACATGCCTCTTGACCATTTGTATCTTGATTTTTTTTTGAAATGGTATGCTGAAATATTTTGCTCATTTAAGCTGTTTTTTTGTCTTATTGAATTGTAGAATGTTATCTGTTCATGTAACAATAAAAAACTTTATATGTTGCTAAGAAAAAAATTAAATTAAATTTTCAAAGAGAGTAAGCAATATTATAACTGTTGGAATGGCCTTTTTTTTACTTGTGGAATGAATATTTGCTAAGTGCTTCCTATTGTTAGCAATGTAATATGTGCTATGGATAAATCATTAAATAAATCAGCTTAAAATTTATGCCTTCCTAGAATTTATAAGCTAATAGAGACAAGTAAATATGACCCTATATATGTAATGGATAATTTTATACATATAAATAAGTGATAAATGTGAAAGAAAATGAAGTAGTGCAGGATAAAGAAGCTCACAGAGTGTGAGATGGCAGTAGCACAGACTTCATTAAAAAGAGATCATCTAAGCAAAGCCTTGAAAAGCATTGGACTCCTGTTTCAGAGATGAGTCTGGAGAGACTTCCATGCATACTAAAAGGCAAGAACGGAGAATGAGGCTGAGAGTAACCACAGAACACAGAAAAGCTAATGTAACAGTGGAAGGGTGAAAAAGTGAGTGAATGGTAACAAAGGAGGTTCACAAGCAATGGGGGTGTGGACTGAGGTAGACAGATCATATGTGACTTTGGTTTGTGCACTTTGAACAGTTTTAGATGAAACAGTGACATATGATGCTAATTAATCTCTCAAGATGCATTGAATATGAGAACAAACTCTATTAAGCTGGAGCATAAACAGCGATTTCCATTAGAGCGCTCTTTTAACAACCCAAGTGACAGCTGGGAGTACAGTGGTAGCACTGGACAGAGTAAAACCTGGCAGTCTCTGGAAATATTTGTATTATAGAGTCAGTAGAGTATCCTGCAGTTTTACATGTTGGGGAGCAATGGGTGGAAAGAGCAGGTGACAGTGGGGAAAATGGAGGAAGGGAAGAAAGGAGAAAAGAGCATGAAGAGGAGGTCGAGGACAGGCAGAGGAAGAAGGAGAAAGAAGTCCAGGATGATTTGTCATTTCAGGCTACAATATTTGGGGCCTGACATGTGAGGAAGTTCAATTAGCCACCAAGCTAGATGGTCTGATTCTCTATCATGTTTTGTCTTAATTTCTGCAACCCATCTGAACCATATTGTTCCCGTCTCACTGGCCTGTTTGCTAGTCCTTCAGGCCATGAGGCATTCTCTTTCCCCTAAGAATTTTGCACTGATTCTTCCCTGTGCCTGATCTGCTCCTTCTCCTTCTCTGAATAGCTATGGTATTAACTACTTCAAGTTTTACTCGAATGCACCTTACCTGGCATCTCAGAGTTGCTCTTAGACACCTGCTATCTTCCCACTATGCTCTAATTATCCTTAAACTATTCTGCATGTCTTCCTCTTTAATACTTGTTACCTATTTTGAGGAAAACAATGTGCAATATAACAACTATTGCTGAATACTCATCATCTTATGGACTTTTTTTTTCAAATCGTATAACATTACTAATGTCTTATCAGTTATATTTTATTTTCTTTAAATGAAAATCTGGGGGCTGGGGAGATAGCTCTGTGGCACAAGTGTTTGCCTGACAAGTGCTAGGTTGTGAGTTTGAACCCCGGACCTGAAAAGAAAAAGAAGGAAAAGCTATTTGCTATGTTCTAACTTATATTGTGTAAACCATTTATTTTCTGTTCCATTATGATAATACTGATAATGGCAAAGATCTGTATCTAAAATGGTGCTAGGAATATAGAGAATATTCAGTAAATATTCGTTCAGTGAGAGAACACACACCATTATTTAACTCTCCTGATTTTTCACCATTATCTAATATACCCCCCTTGTTCAAGAAATTTTTTTGTTTTACTCTGTAGACTAAACTTCATATTTTTCTGGGATGGAGAAGAACATCCTGGAATCTAACTGCCTCTCAAATATTTTACCCAGTCTTCCTTATTTTAACATTTTGTTCAACCTCAGAACAGAGGTGCCTAGAGATGAAATATAAATTGCTTTATTTTTGAGCTTTTCTATTGCTATTTTTCAGAGTTGGATTTCTAAGACCTATTAATTCAGATTGTATGTGTCTTCTAGCTTCCAAAAATTTTGTTGCTGCTATGACCTTTTCTCTTTTCCTTATCTTTCTGATTGTTAGAAAGTCTCTTTAGTATGGCTTTGGCAGGATAAATACAGAGTGAAATTCTAAATGCGTTGAATTTTCCATCTGTTGGTCTATTGCACCATTAACTATAAATTTATGTTTAGTAGTATGAAACTAGTTCTACCAAAAGTAATTGATCAATGTAAGTAACAGAACATAAAGTAACAGGATGGAAAGAATATGACAGACTAGTAACTGAAGGCATTTTTCATATTGTTCAACCTTTCAAACCAACTCCTACTCAATAAAATATTGATAAAAATAAGATTTACATGGTCAGTAAATAATAAGAGAAAAATGAAACATATAGTACTTTAGGAAGTGTCTGGCACAACAGAAAGCTCTCTAAATGATGTTAGGAGTTATTACTGTATTAAAATTGTATTATCCAATTTATATTTTTAAACATCAAACTTACTTTTTTTCTTGGTAAAAGCAACGGTTTTTGTAACTCTAGTGATGGAACCCAGAACCTCACACATGCTAAGTAAGTATTCCATGGCTACTAATGGCAGTCTCCAAATTCATAACTGAATAGCTTTTCTAGTTAATAACTCAATATTATTTAACCATTAGCTTTTGTCAGATTTATAAAGCATCATACAATATATGGTTCCTACCTTACTACTCAATGTTCCTGCACTTATTTATATGTTCCATGGAACTTATATCAGCTCATTCTACTCATCCATGAGTATGATACTTCTTTCCATCTGTACATTCTTTATGACAGTTTGATTATACTTTTCAAAACATATCTAAAACACTCTAGAGAATCTGTTTCTATATTCCATTCAGGAATATCCATCTTTCACAGGAACAAGGATGCTACTCAATGCCATGGGAATTCTTGTTAAATGCCTCCAACATTAATGGAAGCACAGAAAATAGAGGCAATATTTCTGTTTCTGTAGGGGATCTAGAGTTTAGATCCTCGAATGTTCCAGATTTCTACATACTATTGTATTTGATTCATTGGTTGAGTGCAGAGATAGGAGAAGAGGGTTTGAAGGCCCCTTCCCAGAATTCACCAGTCTCTTAAGTCTGTAAGCTCTCATTCTGTCTCTTTTGGCTTGCATCTTGCACTAGCTTGGACAGACTAACATACATTCAAATTGAAGAACACTTCTTCTGAGTTATCATCTTAATTTTGTGCTAGAGCCAGACCTCTAAAATTTAAAGACAAAACTCTAACCATTTCCTTAAAGAACCTTGCCATCTGGGAGGCAAGATATCTATCAGAATCTCTATAAGGATGGGACCACCAATGATTCCGAAGGCAAAAAGGATGTGGAAATATTTCTATCTGCAATTGATTCATGTCTAAACTTATCTTGAACGTTAATGTTTATGAAAACTAGAAAAGCTTTTTTAGGATATATTCCAAATCATGTAGCAAGGTTACTTCTGATAAAGTGCTGCTCTTTGATGAAGACTTTCAGTTTTAATCTCATTCTTCTGAATTTGTTGAATGATTTAGATAAGTGACTCTCAAATGTTAATAAGAATCAGAATCACTTTAAGTGCTGATTGAAACTGATTTCTGGGCCCTAGCCAGTGGTTTGTAGTTCTAATAAATTGCCATGTTACTATGCTGCAATATCAAATTTAACACTGGATTGCTCTAAAACAGTAGAATATATAAATTACATGAAGTGCTTTGAAATATTTAATTCTATGATTCTTTAAGACATCCACTGTATCTGCATAAGAATGTTCCACTCTGTAATGCTCAGATGATACCAGCAGAGTGACAATCTGCCTTTCTTATGTCCACCTCCACAAGGGTTAATCTGTAAGCTGAACTGAACATGCTTTTAAGTAGGATCTTTTAAATTCGGGCCAAAGTGTTTCAAATTCATTCACCTGAAATAACTATTTGTCTTTATTTTCATTAAAGTTTTCCAAATAGGAATAAAAATGTAATGAAACACTAGTTTAGCATTAACATTGAAGAAAGAAATTGAAAAATTAACAATTTTCTTATACCATGTCTGTCAATTCCATCAATATAATCCATTTTCTTTTCCTTATCTTTCTTTTCCTTTTCTCTCTCTTTTTTTTTGCTGAAAGAGTAACTAGATTCTTCTCAAACTTGTTATAATTACAGAACATTTTCTTATAACTTTCAGCATCCTTTTTAAGTGGCATTACTAATTTAAATTTTAGTTTCCTCAATTTGTCATAAAAAATTATTAGTTGTAGTGCTAGTACTACGTGTGTGTGTGTGTGTGTGTGTGTGTGTGTGTGTGTGTGTGTGTGCTGAAAAGATCTTTTTAAAGATCTGGCCTTGGTTTTTATGACTTTCTCGTTTCTTTTTCATGCCTTTGTGCAGTGCTAAATTTGGTATAACTCTTAAGCTTCAGATTTTTATATTATGGCAGATAGAATATATTTTGGGGGAATTGCTTTTATGGGTTAATGCTTTTTCTCGCTACTTTCTTTTGACTCGGTGAATCTAAGCAGTAAGCTCACTCTTTCACATCATTTTATTTTCCTACATATCCAATTCAGCATTCCACATATGTGAAATATATTCATAACATTTTCTTTTTCAGATTCTCTTTTAGAATGGCTGGTCCTTTCTGTCACAGGTGTTTTCTTTCTGTATTAACTTTAAGTTTGTTCTATCTGTTCCACTTTTTGATACTTACGCTGCAAATGCCTGAAATCTATCTTTGCCTCCTACTTGCTTTGCAATAGCATTGAATAGCAGCACTAAAGTGATGAGTCTTAATATGACTGTTTTAATGAAAACTTCATACATAGGATGATGAGAATAACTATTTTGGCTGGCTCTAAAGCCTCCGTTATTTTAATAATGACCATAGATTATGTTGTTATGTTGTTTAAAGTGGCTATAGATATACATTTTGAAGACTAATAATAATCTAAGAAAATCATTATGTTTAAATCAGTATTTGGCATTAAAAATTTTAGCCCTTTTAGAAGTCCAGTATTTCAGTTCAGAGAGGTATGATTGCCACAGTCTTACTTCACAACTATAACACAATACTGTAAGCTGGTAGGTGGCTTATAAAGAGTAGAATTTATTTTTAAATTTTCCAAGGTGAAGGTTCTGGAAATTTGGTGTCTGGTGATGGTTCACTTATTGTTTCACAGAAGTAATTTATCACTAAATTTCTCACATGAAATGGGGAAGCACAGGCACCTCTCTTTTACATAGGGTCTAATAACCTCCCAAAGGCCTTACCTCCCAATAGTATCACCTGGGGAGCTGGATTTTCAACATATAAATTGAATGGACACAACTTCTCAGACTACAGAAATACCCAATAAAAATCCAAAGTCCTGCCTTGGTGAGTACCTGAGTGATAAAATATTGTCTAGCATGCAGAAAGGCCTGGGTTCAATCCTAGCATTGTCAAAAAAAATGTATTCATTAAAATGTATGGTTTAGCTATTCATTTTTTTCTTTATAACATTATTTTTTTTGAGACAGGGTCTTGCTATGCAGTTGAGGCTGGCCTTGAGCTCACTTTTGTAGCCCAGGCTGGTCTCGAACTCGCACCAATCCTCCTGCCTCAGCCTCCCGAGTGCTGGGATTACAGGCGTGAGCCACCACGCCCGGCTATAACATTAAAATTTTTGTTTTGTTTATTTTTATTAATTTTAGAAAGAAAGAAATAACAGCTTCAAAATACTTTAATCAGACAGCCACAATAATTAAAATAATGCATATTGTTGTACTCATTTTAGTTTTTCAGAGTACAAGGTGCAGACATGATAACTTTTCTAAACACTATTGGTACAAATATTTCTTCTCATTGAACTAAGAAAAAGTAGTTGTATGTTTATTCCAGTACTCCATAGTAGTAGTGGATTGGTTACCAGTACAACTGGCAAAGTCAGAAGCTGTTAACTTGAGCCTTTTACAGCTCACCATATTAATCTGGATTTACTTATTATGGCTTGTGATTAAACTTTTTTGCTGGATGTTTTAGGCTAAATTAAAGCAAAACCTGTATAACAAAAAATACAACTTTTGTATCTGTGAAAGTCAGACAAATTCCCTCAGCACTTACCCGGAAAAAATGTACATAGTTTTATAAAATTTTTGTGATTGTCAGCCATCTGGATGAGTCACAGCCATTGCATGACCAAATTGTTCTCTTTGAAAGCATTAGGCACCCTATACATCGTTGATTCCTTTCCTCTGTGTCCCCATAAACTGCTTGAACAGAAAATTTGGGACACCACTGAGTTACATGATGTTATGATACAGATTCTCTTATCTTCTGAGTTGTCATTGATCTAGAGAGTCTAGGGCCAAAATATTGGCTATCCTTGTAGCCCATTTTTTTCTTTATTTTTTTTTTTTACTGTAAACTTAAACTATTAGCCCTCCAGGAGAGAAGCTTAGTGAAACTAGTACTCTATAACCTAGGCACTTGAGCTTAACTCACTGTTTTTCTGAATGTGAAATGCCTTAGACCTAACATAGAAATGGTATTTTCCATGAATCATTGATATTCTAATAAATCTGTATAGAATGCGATAAAAAATTACACAGCTCTACACACAAGTTTAGAAATTTAAACATGCAAAATTGTAGCAGGTGAAATTTATAGCATTTTTCCTTGTCTCCTATTTTCTTTTATTTCACTATTTTGTTTTTTTAAATACAAACATTTTCTTGAGAGAGTATAACAATAATTGAAATGACAGTAGAAGCAGCACACATCTAAAAGACCAGAATGACAGGCATTGCTTGCATGGCTTTAGTGTTACACATTGTGATCCTCAGGGTCAAAAACCTCTTGAATATTCTTAGGACCATTGCTTAATTCATCCCATGTTACCCCTGTCGTGTTTCCTAACATTTTAATTTGCTGTCTGTTGTTTAATCCCTAAGTCCATAATTTCCATTTATGTGTATTATGTCTTTCTAATTTTAATTCTTCTTTTGAGTACTTATAGTAGGGAGACTATATGATATTTACACATGTAGGTCTGGATTATTTCACTGATTCGTATATGTTCAAGATACATCCAATTATATATTAAGACTTCGAGTTTATCATTCCTTATAGCTGAGGAACTACAGGCCAATCTCTCTCATGAACATAGATGCAAAAATCCTCAATAAATACTAGCAAATAAAGTACATCAAATCATTAAGAAGATTATACATCATGAGCAGCTAGGATTCATCCCATGAATGCAAGAATGGTTCAACATGTGTAAATTTATTAATGTATTACACTATGTCAACAGAGCCAAATACCAAAACCACATGTCCATTTCAATTGATATAGAACAGGCTGGCAACAAAGTCCAACACTCATTTATGTTCAAATTTCTACAGAAAGTTGGAATAGATGACCTCTACCTCAATTTGTTAAAAGCCATGTATGACAATCAAATAGCTAACATAATTCTAAATGGGCAAAAAATGAACACTTTTACTCTCATATCTGATACATTTTGGTAAATTGTAAATTTCTAGAATGTCATTTCATCTGTGTCTTGAAATCTGTTAAATTGAAGATTCTCAAAGTAGCTCTTAATGATCTTCAGAATCCCTAGTGGGTCTGTGGTAGTTTCGCCCTTTTCATTCCTTATTCCTTGAATCTGAGTTGCTTTTTCTTTTCTCTTTTTGATGAGGTTAGGTAGATCCTTATCAATTTTATTTAATTTTTCAAGGAACCAGCTTTTCATTCGTTAATTCCTTGTATTTTTTTTCTTGATTGCATTAATTTGTGCTCTAACCTGTATAATTTCCACCTGTCTTTGCATTTTGGGTTTGGTTTGCTCTTCCTTTGTAGATGATTGAGGTGTAAAATTAGATTATTTATTTGTTCCTGTTCAGTTTTCTTAACGTGTGGGTTCAGAGCTGTAAATTTTAGTCTAAGAACTGTTTCATTGCATTCCATAAATTCTGATAAGTTACTTTTATTTTTCATTAAATTGTAGATATTTTTTAATTTCTAATTCAATTTCATCTGCAACCCTTTGGTGTCTGCAGTGGGTGTTGTTTAATTTTCCTGTGTTTATGGAGTGTTTTGTGATTTATTCTGTCCCCTATCTCCAGTTTCTTTGAACCATAGTCAGGTAATATGCATGGGAAAATTTCTGTTTCTTGCGCACACTCACGATAACCTATCAACCAGTATGTGGGCTATTTTAGAAAATGTTGAATGTGCAGCTGAAAAAATGTGTATTCAGAAGTGGCTGGGTGGAACACTGTAAATAGTCACTAAGTCCATTTCTTCCAAGTACTGGTTCAGTTCTGCAACTTCTTTGCTAAATTTTGTCTTTTTGTCCTGTCTTTTTGGGATAAAGGGGTTTTAATGTCTCCTGTTAAAATTGTGGTATTAGATATTATATTTTCAGGTCCATTAAGATTTATCTTATATAGCTGGTTGCTCTCATGTTGGGTGCATACATATTTATGAGTGTTACCTCTTCCTTTTGAATTTTTCCCCTAAGCAGTGTGTAATGGCCTTTGTTTCATGTTATCATTCTTGGGTTGAAGTTTAGACTGTCTGTAAACAGGATTGCTATCCCTGCTTTTTTCTGAGGTGCTGGGTCATGCAGTATTTTTTCCATCCTTTGACTTGCAGCCTGTGAATTTATTTATGAGTTTAGTGGGTTTCTTGCAACCTGCATATTGTTGAATTTTGTTTCCAATTCCACTCTGCCAGTCTATTTTTTTAACTGGTGAATTAAGTCCATTCGCATCGATAGTTACAATTGAGACACATTGACTTATACTTCACATGTTAATTGCCTACTGCTACTTTTGCCTTTTTCTTCTATGTTTGTCTGCTCTATTTTGTGGATTCTTTCTATTCTCATTCACTGAGTTCTGTTCATCTTGGTCCACCTCTCTACTATCTTTTAGTAGTCTGTGTGGGGTTGGCTTTGTTATCATGAAATTCTATAGTTGTTCTTTGTCATGAAAGTGTTTCATTTATACATCAGACTTGAAAGAGAGTTTTGCACTGCCTAACTCTCTGGCCTTTAATTTGTTTTCATGGAGATCTTAAAGCACTCTGTACGATGCTCTTCTTGACTTGATGGTTTGTGCAGAGAACCCTGTCATTATTCTTATGAGTTTTATTTTAAATATGATCTGTGTCGTGGGCGTGGTGGCACACGCCTGTAATCCCAGCATTCGGGAGGCTGAGGCAGGCGGATCGGTGAGAGTTCGAGACCAGCCTGGGCTACAAAACTGAGCTCAAGGCCCGCCTCAACTGTACAATGAGACCCTGTCTCAAAAAGACAAAAAAAAATTAAATACAATCTGTGTCTTTTCTGTAGCTGCTTTTAGTATATTGTTCTTGTATTAGATTTCTGGGATCTTGACTGTTATATATCTGGGTGTGCTTTTAATTGGGTTGGTGTTATTTGGAATTCTATGTGCTTCAGTCACATGATTGTCAGAATGTATTCCCGTATTTGAGAAGGTTTCTGCTATTACCTTTCCCATATTCATCTTATATTATTTGTATTCAATCCGTCTTTCTCGTTGATACTTATTAGTCTCACATTTCTCATCTTTGTATCATCTTCCAGATGTTTAATCGTGTTTTACTGCATCCTCTTTGTATTTAAGAGATTCTCTTTTTTTTTTTCTTTACATTTTCACTGTCACTAGCTGCAACAGTGTTTTCAAGTTCTGAAACTATCTTCACTTTCATTAAAATGGTTTTCCCACCTTGTGATTGAGATTTTAAGTTCTTGTATATCTCTCTGAGTCTGCTTCATGTAATCTATTCCTTTCATATATTGCTCATTCAAGGAATCCGTTTTTCTGATTTCCTCTAATTTTTATCACTGTATCAGTTGTTAACTCTTTCATTACTATTATGCTTTCTTTCTTACTTCAGAAATTATGTCTGATCTGATTTTCTCTCTGCCTTTCTGCAGCTGCTTCTTTACTTCACGTGATATTAATTCAGATATTTCTTTTTTATTCCAGAGGTTTGTTCTATGTGGTCTCAGGGTTGGAGATTGTATTTTACTTCTTCGCTTTGTCATTTTGTATAGCAATGTCCTCTGACATTTGGTATAGAGCTTTGGTCCATGTCTTAGTTACTGTTCTCTTGTTGCTGGGACAAATATCCAAATCTCAAAATGAGGGAAGGAAAAGTTTATTTAGCTCACAGATGCTGGAGGTTTCAGTCCATATTCAGCTGGCTCAAAAGAAGCGTGGCACATGGCAGAGGGCAACCTTTTGCTGTTACAGCAAAGAGCACGTGTGATGGGAAAGTAGTAGCAGCTCAAGCAGCTAATGTCTCTTCCTTATTTACATTGAAATGAAAATCACCTGCTCCACTGGAGGTGCAGCACTCATTTCCACAATAATCAATTACAAATTCGAAAATCCACTCCATAACTGCATGAGGTTTTCAGAGGACACCTATGCACAAACCGTAACAGTGCCCTTATACATTTAGCACCTATTGAAGTTCTTACCAAGGAGACATTGTATGGTTAAGGCAGTTATAGTTTTTCATGTACTGAACTACAGTAGGGAACAGTAATAATGGATAGCGTCATTTAGCATTTGACAAAGTTTTGTATCTAATGGGTTTGTGTTTCAGACAGTAAGAAGAAGCATTATGTCCATGCAGCTAAGCAGACATTATATTGTGAATTTGTATTCAGTTGAGTTCTCAGTTCTGTCTGATTACCTCCCCTTGATGTACTTGGGGTATTCCAGGCAGATTAGTTTACCCTGTTAACTGGTTATCCCTCTGTAAATCAAGAGGAGAGAATACTCTCTCCTAGATCTGGATCCAGAAAAGTATCTCAGCTTACTGGGTCTCGTTCTACCAAGTTTGAACTCATCTAGTTGTGCCTAGCGTGGGCCCTGCTGCTGTGGTTCAGCTTCCTGTTGCTGCAGTCTATGGGAGTAAACACACACACACACACACACACACACACACACACACACGACAGGGCTGGGTTGGATTTGGGGTAGGTTGGCAGATGTGGAGCATAGCATATCACACACACACACACACACACACACACACACACATGCTGGGCATGTGCTGGGTCTGGGGAGGATCAAGAAGTGCAGTACAGACTGTCTCTCTTAGGCTGAGGCTGGATTGGGACTGTAGCAGAAATGGTGGGCTGAGAGCAGATCACACACATACACACACACACACACACACACACACACACACACACACGCTGCACTTGGGCTGGGTCCAGACCTTTTAGTTTGTCTTGATAACAGTCATTGCTTCTCTAATGAGATGGAACCTCCACATTGTTTTAATTTGCATTTCTCAGATGATCAGTGATACTGAAACTGTTTTCATGTACCTATTTGACATTTGGACTTTCTTTTCTGCGAAGTATCTTGATCATAGGTGTCCATTTCTGGACTGGGTCTTTTAGTTTGGAGGGTTTGATTTCTCTTTCCTTTTTATGTTCTAGAGTTTGGTCCTTTGCCAGAAGAACAACTGTAATATTTCACCCCATTTTGTGGTTTCTCTTCATGTACATTGGTACAAACTCTGTGTAAAACAGTATGAAGCTTCCTCAAAAAGCTAAGATTGTAGTTCTCATTTGATCCCAATATCCTCATTCTGCATATCTTGCTGAGAGAATTAAAAGCATTGTGCCAACGTGACATATGTGTGCCCATGTTTACAGTGGCAGAGTTGGCAATAGTAAATCCTAGAGGCAAACCAAATGCACATCAAATGATAAATGAATAAAGAACATGTGGGTTTCTTATGTAATGAAGTATTACTCATCCGTAAAGAAAGATGTAGCTAAATGCATGGACCTTGAATTCATAGGTATAAGTGAAATAAATTGAACACACATTTAAATATTGCCTTATCTTTCTTGCTTGAGAAACTGAAAATGTAAATAAGAACAAAATATGAGCCCAAAGGATAGTTTAGTGGACTAAGCACCTGCTTAGGCAAGCACAAGGGCCTGGATTCAATCCCTGGTACCACAGACTGCACTGTCCCTGGCCACAGTACCCTCTGCCAGCCAACAAGACGAAGCATGGTGGTACATACCTGTAATCCCAGCACTGGGGAGGTTGAAAACAAGAGGATCACTATGAGTCCGAGCTGTGTAGTGAAACTGGGCACCAAATGAATTTAAAAAAATATATGATAGATACTGTGAAATAGGGGAAAAATACTCAAAAGTAAGAGGAAATTAGGGAAGAGGAGAGGTAAAGAAAGGAAGAGAAAGAAGATATAAGAAAAGAAGGGTAAAATGAAAACTAACCTTTATGAATGAGAAGTGGAAGAGGGTTTTAAAGGAGGAAATGGGAATGGGCAAAAAACTAGGAATGAAGCTATATCATGGACAGATACAAATTCACTATAATAAATGTGATCATTATTTATACCTAAATTGTTCCAATAAATTTAAATATATATATATATATATATATATATATATATATATATATATATATATATTGCAGATGCCAAAGAAAAAGTTACATATCCATTAAAGTATCATGAAAAAGGGAAGACCTAGGTGGTACCAAAAGTCCCTTCTGCCATCGCTCAGCAAGCTCTACTGCTTGACAGATTCCTTTATTTCAAATAAATAAAACTGTTGAGAATACATGAAAACTCACAAAATAAAGCATACAGTCCAGATTCATCGTTGATTTACGGCCTCTTGAATGTGCTGTCACAGTTTAAAACCAGATAAGCTCAAATGCTATCTGTTCTTTCATTACCTACAGGAACCTTTTGCAATTAAAAGGCCAGGAAAACCAAACTCATAAAACCAAAAGTAATAAAACATGAAGTGCTAACATCATATAAGCAAAGACAATAGGAAAAAAATAGTAATATAATCATTTCAATTACATTTTAAATCTTTTAGATATAAAATATAACACACACATTATAACACAGACAATTTATAATGAAATACTCATGTAACCATTACACTACTCAAGAAATGGGATGTTTGTAGGCCCCAGAAATTACATCTCCTCTTCCTGTGATTAGGCTTCTTTCTCCCAAAGGCAATAATTATGTTGATCTATACAGGTCATGTTTCTTTGTATTTCATTATCATGTTCAATTTGTTCAGTAATTCTTAAAGATTTTTGTGAAATTTTAGAGATTATTTTCAAAGTTGTTGAGGGCTGACCTGATAGCTCAGTGGACTAAAGCACATGCTTAGTGTAGTGGCTGGCGTTCGATCCCTAGGCCTGCTGTGCTGCCCCATCTCTATCCCTAGGGGTGTGCTGAGATGACAGCTGAGACTGCACATGGTGGCACTGGCCTGTAATCCAAGCTCTTGAGATGCTGTAAACAGGCGGATAATTAAGAGTCTGTTTTAATATTGAGATCCTGACCATCCTGTAGATCCTTCCCTAAAGTACAAAACAATAGAAATTGATTATATATATATATATATATATATATATATATATATATATATTTATATATATTTATATATATATATATATATTATGAATGCTTTTAGTATTATGTATGTGAAATCCATGTATGTCATAATGTGATCTGCTTTATTTTCAAGGAGTTAAGTTTCTCAGTCATGGGTATACACAGCTTTCAATTTAGCACATATGTATTGGTCAGGGTTTTACTTAGAGGAACAGAATAGATATAAGGAGTCGATATTAACACAAAATATACAATCTATAAGGAATGATAAGATTGACTTACAATAGTCAGCCAGAGTCAGATGAGAAAACGTGCACAGGGTGTCTGCATGCTCCAGACTGAAGAATTCAATTCCAAGGTCTGGACTTCACTGCAGCACTCCGTGTAAGGCTCTATCTGTCAGCTGATGGGTTTGTGAGGGAAGACTGAAGTGTCTGTCATGGATGCTGAAGAGTGCGACGGATGGCGAAAGATCCAAGCTGGAGGCTGAAGAGTCTGCGCTGCAAGCCAGATGATGAAGTCCAGTCTGAACGCGAAGACTGAAGCTTCTCCGACGAAGTGAAGTGTTGACTCCCTCTTTTAGCTCTTTAAAAAGTCTCTTTGTTCTCAGCCATTCTGACGTGGGCCCATTCCGCCCTAGGGTGGAACCAATCATACCTCAGGATGGGCCCTTGATCCCACTCTAGTCTGAAAGCCAATCATATCTTAAGCAGCCCCTGGTCATGCTCCAGGGAGGAACCAACTGTACCCCAGATTAGAGCTCCCACCAACAGGGAACCGGGCTGCTGAGTCATTCAGCCAAGTTGACACATTGTATCAACCACTATAACATAACATCCAAATAGGTCCCTCATTGATTGTGAGCCACTTTCTCTCAGAAATACATCAGAATCTCTCCTTCTGCCCATCCTCATCTTTACCTGTCTTTCATTTTACTAACTCATGTAGGTAGCTTGTAGTATTGTGCTGCATTTCAATTCTTTTCCTTTATGGTAAACTAAAGCTGAAATTATTTTTATCTATTTGTTGTCCATTGAATACTCCTATTTTGCGAACTACAAATTCCTTATGTTTCCCCTGGAATGTCATTGTTTTATGTTGTGAAAAAGTCCCAACTAGCTAGATGGCACAGTTACATGATATGATGTCTGGACATCCTTAGTGGTCCAACTATCCCAGAGCAGACATAAGACATGTGAAGGAACTAGTCATGTTGAGCATTCAACTCCAGAAGACATGATGTGAATGAGAAAAGGAAACGTAGTCAGCAGGTAGAGCTGAAGCGTTATTACTAAAACCATCATTGTATCTTTCAGGCATTTCTCGCCATTCAGAATAATCATCTCATATTCCAGGCATCATCCCTACACAAATTTTTGGAGCATAACTTTTTGAGAAATACAGAAGATTTATTCTCATATTGTCATGTGAGTATTGTTAAAAAGTGACTGATAAATGGAAAGAAAAGGAGATTCCTATCAAATTTGGTGAAAAGTTCTAAATAATTGGAATAATTGCAGAAAAGGGGACTTGGAAGAAGAACTATATGACATAGGTTTATAAATGCAGAATGGTCTCTAGTTGCAAGTGAAGGAATCCCAAAAAGAAGGTGGAAAGAGAAGAATGCTTTGAGAAAAATGTGGCAAGACATTCATTTATTTAGTTTTTTATTTAGTACAGAATCTACGGGTCTCACTACTAGATCAGACTCATAGTGATTCTCCTGTTTTCAGCCTCTCAAGTGCTGGGATTATAGGTCCACAACCACACCCAGTCTCAATTGCTGTCTCAGTGCACCCCGTGGGAGGGGACAACACAGCATACCAATGATTAAACATGGCTGCTGTGCTCTGCCTAAGAAGGGTCTTGAGTCTGCTAAGTTATTTGGCTGGCGTGGAATTTTTCATCACTTACTTATTAGATACAGAGAGTAGAGACTTTAATTAGCATAACAGCACCTGTAAATGAAGCTATCCTTGTGGCCCATTATGTCAAAGAAATTTTGCTGTGATCTATGGATCAAAGGTAAAGTTTTTGATGGATTGAAGCTGCTATTGATCTCACTTTTTAAAAAGATATCAAAAGGAAACAGGAAGCAAAATGAAGTCTTGGATGTTCCGCTATAGCATTATACTTTGTGTTACATGAGAGCATCTATAGGAGAAAGCAGCTTTTGTTTCCTTGCTTTTTATTCCTCTACCAACATCTGAATTCATTGAATACACATTAGCAGCAGGAAACTGTGACATGTGCTCTGGAAATAAACTTCACCTACAAGCTGTAAATGATTTACCAAGTTTATATATAGAAGTATATGAACTTAGCTAGTAAGATACATAGAATCACGAACAATCTGGAAATCACAGAACAGGTTTTTAAAAAAAGTTGTAAAAATACATGAGAACTTTTAATGTGGTGAAAGGGTTATAAGTATATATTCCAAATAGCATTCATCAATACCTTTGGAGAGAGAAAAATGAAAAAGAGACAGAGGAACTTGTTTAGTATAGAAAGATGTACTGTTGACATTAGCACAACAACAAAACCAATAACTAAGGGTTACTGATGAGAAAGATCTTTTTCACTAAGTTTCATTTCTTTCATTCACCAACCTTGAAAATTAACTTTGAAGTCATAAGTGGAATGAAATGATGGTTTAAATGAAAGTATTTGATAACTACACTTTTAAAAAATTGTGGAACACACAGAGATGAGTAAATGTTAACTTCTGTTGTCAGTGTCTTCAATTGCAAAACTCATAGCAAGATGTTGTCATTTTGAACTATGGGAAAAAGAAAAACTTTCCAAACCAGAAAGAACATATTCTTCTTCTTAGAACTACATGACTTTAGTTATCTCTAAATAAAAGAAGAATATACTAGAGTTTAATAATAAAATGTTTATTATAGTACTCAATGTGAAAATGCCTCAGCTAAAGATTTTAAAAATGCATTATGAGAATGCATGACCCTTCAATGTAATGATGATAAATAAATAAATAAAGCCTGGAGGCAGAAAATTCTGACCATATTCTGTAGTCAAGATATGTCCAAAAATATTTATAAACTAGAAGTTAACAGTGAAACTTCAACTCCTACTGTCTCTGTTATGAAAACTTCATTATTCTATGTTCAAATAAGATATCTAGGCCATAGAAAGAACATACATTTTTATATTTTTTGGTTTCTAAAATTCCTAACAGGATAAATAGTAGGATATGTGATAAAACATGACATGCACTTAATTTTAAAATAAATTTATTATGGTGAAAGATACATTGGCATTTACTTCCTTCTGAATACTACCACTGCCTTTGAACACAATTTTCCCGTCTTGAACATTTTCTGAGACAATGCAGGAAGTATTCTTTTGTTAATACTTTCAGTTGCCCTGCCTTGGATACCAGGATGCCTATATCAACTGAAAACATTTACCTTCCATAGTTCTTCTGAATATGAGTAAGCGATAGAAGTTCAGGATTTCCAGGACCAATGAATAAGTTGGATGAGAACACACTATAATATTTTTGTTAGCAGTATATATTTGTGATACATAATAATTACAATCACCCTAAGGAACTAGTGCACATATATTGATCCAGTTTTCCCTCTTGTTCCACACTCCCTTCACTTACTTATCCTTTTCCCAATATTCCCTTTCCCAAAAATAAAGGAACCCTCAGAAAGAGCAACTCAAGCGAGTAAACATGTGTTCAAACAAAAATTGCAAGTGGCCAATCAGTATAAGATAATATGTTAAGCATCACTGGCGATAACAGAAATATAAATCTAAAGAACACTAAAATTCCATCTTATTGCAATAGGAACAGCTATTATTCAAGACTAAAAACTAAATAAGTAATCGTGAGTGAGGTTGAAGGGGGAAAATAATCCATCTATATGTTATAGAAATGTAAATTAGTGCAACCACTATGGAGATACCTAAAAAAATTAAAAATAGAAATTTCACTTCACCCAGCCAAGCCTCTTCTAGGTATCTTTCCAAAATAGTTAAAAAATCACTATAATTTTTTTCATTTGAGAGAAATTGCTATAAATGCTTAATCAGTACAAGGCAATGATAAATTATAGTGAATATTTAAATTAAAAATAAATTATCGTAAAAGGAATTATTATTCATGCTCCTCAAATATCACCTTCTCACCTTAAACATACGTGTCCCATCAGTCTTTTTAATTCATTTTAAATTTAATTATTTTATTTATTTTTAAAATTCTATTAATTTTAATGAGAAAAAAATAACAATGAGACAGTTTCAAAACAGGGTAGTAGAGCAGCCACAATAATTAATGCAATACATATTGTTGTCTTCATAGTAGTTGTTCAGAGTAAAAGATGCACACATGATAACTTTCCTTCATATTACTAGAACAAATATTTCTTCTCATTGAACTAAGAGATAGCAGTTGTATGTATAGTCTAATAGTCCATAATCATAGTGGCTTCTCAGCAGAACTCACAATGTTGGAAGCTTTTTACTTCAGCCTTTTATGTTTTAGCATCTTAATATATGTCCCATAATTCTTGGCAATGTGTCTCTTATTAGAATAATTTCAAGGTGAACATTCACCACACTTTTCAATTGCTCCTTTAGATTGTTTGTGTGTAATGCCAAAGGCTAAAATTAGATTTATTTCTCTCACCATAGACTAAACTACAGTTAAAATGGATCAAAGATTTAAATATTAAAACAGAAACACTAAATCTTCTGGAGGAAAAGGTAGGTAGAAATTCTTAGAACATAGGAGTAAGTAGAGAGCTCATGAACAAAAAGCAATCTGCAGGGTAAATCAACAACTGAGATCTTGCCTTTCTGAAAATTTTCTACATGTCAAAAGAAGTAACCAACAGAGTAAAAAGAAAACCCACAAACTGGGGAAAAATAATAGTCAAATGTCCCTCAAAGAACTTCTATGTAGAGCACATGAATAATTTTCAAAAGTGAAGCCTCTAAAATTAAAACACTCAGTTCAAAACTGGGCACCTGAGATGAATATATAGTTCTCATATAAAGAAATACAAGTGGAAAATAAATATACAAAAAAGCTCAACATCATTGGTCATTTGAGAAATGGAAAATAAAACAATACTTAGAGGACCATCTAGATACTTCAGAAGATTAAAGTTCCTGATGAGGCAGACTCAGGGGTTGAGAGTTTGATCCCTGGCTTACTGTGCAGGCCTTGCTTCTGGGGCACCCTGAGAGGGGAGTTGGGACTTGGCATGGTCGCCTGAACCTGTAATCCCAGCACTTAGGAGGCTGAAAAACAGGAGGGAGAACTAGGAGTCTGATTTGTGTAGTGAGATGCTGTAATAACATTTGAAAATAACTGAGAATCCATCTCACCACAGAAAGAATGACTATCATTAAGAATTCAACAAATAACAAATGCTGGAGGGGCTATGGAGAAATAAAGATACACTTCTCTACTGTTAGTGTGAGTGTAGAGTGGTACAAACACTATGGAAATTAGTGTGGAGATTTCCCAAAAAGCTAGGATTGGAAGTTCCAATCATTCCAGTTATTCCCCTCCTGGGTATCCTTCCAGATAAACTGAACACATTATACCACAAAGATGTTTAATGCAGCAAAATTTGTCATGACTAAATCTTAGAAACAACTTAAATACCCATCAAGTGAGGAATAGATTAAAAAAATATGCTATGGTATTTTCACACAGTGGAGTATTACTCAGCTTCAAAAAGGTAAATTTGAGGCTTTTATAGGTAAATGGATACAGCTAGAGACCAGAATCTTTGGTAAAATAAACTAGACTTGCTTGTGCAAACATTGTATTGTCTCACTAGTCTAAGAACATGAAAGAGTAAATAAAATCCTACTGGTATAATAGATACTGTGAAAGGGAAAAATCTCTTCCAAAGGAAGGAAGAACTGGGATGAAGCAAATGCCTGGAGAGGAAGGGGGCAAGAGATATCTTTATGGATGCATGCAGGATGGAATGAACAATATTGAAAACTTATACTGATTCATTTTTTGTAGTTTAACTTATATTTTAAATACAACCTACATAAATACCTTTTTTCAGATTTCATCTAAAAAAGGAAGCATTTTGTGCTTAAAATATTTTTTCTTGTCCATTTTAATTTTGTATAACTTTTTTCTTTTATTTACCAATTTTGCTTGCTTATATCTGGTAATCATATCAACTAATTTGAAGACAAAATTTTGCGATAAAGCAACCATTTTCACAGTCCTATAATTTTGTTTGTTGAAGCTCTGTATTGTTTTTAAAGTTTTTCTTTGTCATTATTTTGTATTCTCTTTAGATAAAAATCAAGATTTATGTGTGTGGTATATTTTGAACTATTATTCTCAGTTATTTTGGAGTTTCTGAAATCTACTATTTTTCTCTTCATACAAAAAATATTATTTATATAGAATGCACCATATTTTACGTCAATGCTAGTATGAGGTAATGTATCAAAAGCGTTTTAAAAAACATAAGTCGTGATGTAAGTTATCAATATGATAACATCATTCCTTAGAAGGAAAAAAATCATTAGTAGATATTCATAACCCCACTTGTTAAGTGGTATATATTACTAGATGTAAATTAGAGAAAAAATTGTGCCCTACAGGATGGCTCAGTGGTCTAAAGCGCCTGCTTGGGAAAGCTTGAGCGGCTTCAGGTACCACAGTTGGATCCCCGGCACCACATGCTGCGCCAGCCCCGCCCTCAGGGTGGGCTGAGCCGGACATAAAAATGAGTGAATAAACAAACAAAGGTTCTGAAACAAGAAAAAAAATTGTCATATTTTTTCTACTGGAAGAGAAAGACTGAGATTTTCCTTGTCCATGGTTTTTTAATGTGGGATATTTTCTTTATATAGTATTGCAGTCCATTTTTAGAGATCTACTGTGTGGAGAATTCATTTCTTGCTGTTTTGTAGAAATGTATAAGATAATAGCGCATTCTCTGCACAGGAGAAATTTCTAATATAATGGAAAGAAACAACAATTTCATGTACCCAATGTGTGTGTGTGCATATATATATGTATATATGCATATATATGCATATATATATGTATATATGCATATATATATATATATATATATATATATATATATGGTATTTTTGCTCAGTTAAGAGGGGAGCTGGCCTAAGGTCTAAATTTGAAAAGCAGCCTGATTTTGCACAGCACTTGATCTCAAGGTATTTTTTATATTTTAAAAGGTTTTACTTTAAAAGAAAGATAAAGAATATGTAATAGAGAATGCATGTGACCCACAAATCTTAAAATACTTAGTAGTTGACCTCTTAGAAAAAAAAAACGTATGTTCCCTCCTGATTTATAGTAATTCATAACACTATAAAGTTTTGTTAAATTGGACAGATGGAAACTGAGGTCAGTGTGAAACTGAGTGTGGGATGATCACTTGTTGGACTGGGAAATCCTTGAATAAAGATACCTCACATTTGTACAGATATAGCTTTCAAAGATTTTCCTGTATAAAAAGCAAAGACATATACTATAGTCTTATATACTACATCTACACATTTCATATGCGAGTGCATAAACCTCTGTCATCTCTGATAATATATACAATTCGGATCATATAAGTCTCCTCCCCTTACCACCAAATTAGTGTTCAGTGCTTCTACATCCCGAGTATAAAGTGTTCTCATAAAGACAGCAGTGTGCTTACCCAGTGACATTTAACCTTCCGTAGTCAAATTGTTGGCTAATTAGGATATTACCAATGATTCAAGTGGTCCTCAGAAGTCAAAGAGATGAATTACATTTTCCAAAGAGTTCTTTAGTTTGTAGACCTGAAAACTGATGTTTGATTCCACACTGCAGCTTTAATTTGCAAACTGCAGCACCACCATTTAGTTCATGTTCTATGCCTGCCTTTGCTGAAAATCAACACTTGATTTCTGCTTCAAAGGATTATTTTATGGGAGTTTCATGGTGTGTGTGTGTGTGTGTGTGTGTGTGTGTGTGTGTGTGTGTGTATGTGTGTGTGTTCTAAATTTTCCGTATCATGTTATCAATGATATATTTGCTTTTTTTATCCTGTGGTCTGTGACAGACTCATGGTTCTTCAATGTCTATGACCCAAGTGACACACAAAAAGTTTTAAAAATGGATGAATGTAGCACACAGTGAGCAAGCAACCCATGTAAATAACTCATATCCCAACAAATTAAATTATGGGCATCCCATAAGTTTTCTATTAGAAAAAAGAATAATCACTGACATATACATCAGCTTAATGATTTGTTTTTTGAAATATTATATTCAGGGATCCAGCAGTCATTTTATCACATCTATTTTTAATACATACCTGGTAGGCTTTCAGCAAAATTTCTAAGTGTCACAGATAAAGTAGTGTTTAGTATTATCTTTTTAAAAAAATTTATTTATATATGTATTTTTATTTTGGAAACACATTGGTAGAACACTTCCAGGACTTGATACAATGCATATTTTGTTCTCCTAGTAGTTATACAGAACACAGTGTGTAGGCGTCATAATTCCTCCAATCATTATTGGTACAAAAAATTTCTTCTCATTGGACTAAGAGAAAGTAGTTGTATACATAAACCAATGTTCCACAATCGCAGTGGGTTATTGGCAAACCTGGCAATGTTGGAAGCTGTTGATTTAAGCCTTTTACAGCTCAGCATACTAATCTAGCTTTATGTTTTATGGCTCGTGGTTAAACTTTTCTGCTGGTTGGATAAGGGCAAGTTAAAGCAAGACCTGTATAGTAAAACATATGACTTTTGTATCTCCCAAGGTCAGTCAAATCCCCTCAGGATTTAATTTCAAACCATGTACAGTGCTTTGCAGAAATGTTATCAGTGTTAATCATCTGGATGAATCACGGCCATTGCTTGACCAGTTTACTCTCTGTGAAAGCCTAAGAGAATGTTTTCTCTCTAGAAAACTGTCCTTAGGCACACTATATAGCTTCAATCACTTTGCTCTGTAGCCCCATAATCTACTTAGGCAGAAAATTTGGGATACCACTGACTTATATTACAGCACAGGTTCCTGTAGAATTCAGTAGTGAATCTATCAGATTCTGGGCTTTTCTTTGTAGGTATCTTCACAATATTTATTCTTCCTACCCAGAGCAGGGAATATCTTTCCATTTTCTCAAATCCTCTAGGATCTCTTTTTTCAGAGTACTATAGTTTTCATTGAAAAGTTCTTTTACTTCTTTAGTCAAGTTACTTCCCCATGTTTTTCATTCTCTTCGGTGCTATTGTAAAAGGTATTTTTCTCTAATTTCTCTCTCAGTGTGTTTGTTATCTGTGTAAAGGAATGCTATTGACTTTTGTGTGTTGACTTTGTATCCTGCTATGCTACTGAATTTGTGTATTAACTCTAGTAGCTTCTTGGTGGAGTTTTTTGTGTCTTCAAAGTAAATTATCACCTGCAAATAATGATAATTTAACTTCCTTACCTATTCTTATGCCTTTTATTTCTCTCTTGTCTAATGGCTGTAGCTCAGCAGTTCTCAACGTGTGGGTTGCGACCCTGGTGGGGGTCCAATGATCAAAATACAGGGGTTGCCTAAAGCATCAGAAAATACATATTTAAAGCCATGCTATGCCATGGTAAAATGTCATTTATTGGAATTAATAATTTGAAGTAGCTGCCAAAATTATTTTTTGGTTTGGGGTCACCACAACATGAGGAACTGTATTGCAGGGTCACGGCATTAGAAAGGTTGAGAACCACTGTTGTAGCTAATGATTCCAGAACTATATTGATTAGGAGTGGCGATAGAGGACATCTTTGCCTTGTACCAGATCTGAGAGTAAAAGACTTCAGTTTTTCCCCATTTAGAATTATGTTAGCTGTTGGATTGTCATAGATGGCTTTTATCAGATTGAGGTAGAGGCCCTCTATTCCAATTTCTGTAGGACTCTGAACACGAATGAGAGTTGGACTTTGTCAAAAGCCTTTTCAGCATCAATTGAGATGATCATGTGATTTTGGGCTTTGGCTCTATTGATATAGTCTATCACATTTATAGATTTGCATATATTGAACCATCCTTGCATCTCTGGGATGAATCCTCCCTGGTCATCATGTGTAATCTTCTTGATGATTTGCAGAATTCTAGTGATGAGGATTTAATTGAGGATTTTTGCATCTATGTTCATAAGAGATATTGGGATGGGGTTTTCTTTTTTAGTTGTATCTCTCTTTGAATTTGGTATCTGTAATACTTGCCTCTAGGAATGATTTTGGAAGGATTGCTTCTTTTCAATTTCACTGAAGAGTTTAAAGAGCACTGGGATTATGTGTTCTGTAACTTTCTTGTAGAATTCACTGGTGAATCCATCAGATCCTGGACTTTTCTTTGTCGGTAGGCTTTTTATTACATTTTGTATTTCATTGGCTGTTATTGGATTATCGAGAGTTCTTATATCTTCTTGATTCAGTTTTGGTAATTTGTACCTTTTTAGGAATTTCCATTTCATCTGTGTCTTCAATTCGGTGTAAATAAAGATTCTCAAAGTAGCTATTAATAAACCTCTGAATCTCTGCTAAGTCTGTAGTAATTTCACCCTTTTCATTCTTTATTGCTAGAATTTGACTCCTTTCTTTCCTCTTTTTCATTAGGTTAGGTAGGTCCTTATCAATTTTATTTACTCTTTCAAAGAACCACCTTTTTTATTCATTAAGTGTTGTATTGTTTTCTTTGTCTCGATTGAATTAATTCTGCTTTCATCTTTATCATCTTCTCCCATCTTTGGGCTTTGGGTTTCATTTGCTCTTCCTTTTCTAGTCGGTTTAGATGCTGCATGAGTGTATTTATTTTTCCCTGTTCTGTTTTCTTAATGTATGAGTTCAGAGCTATAAATTTCCTTCTAAGAACTGCTTCCATTGCATCCCATAAATTCTGGTAGGTTGTGTTTAAATTTTCATTAAATTGTAAATATTTTTTAATTTCTTGTTTAATTTCATCTGTAACCCACTGGTAACTGAGCAGGGTGTTATTTAATTTCCAACTATTTCTGGGGTTCTTGTTGTTGTTATCTGTATAGCAATCCATTTACGTTGATGGTTATAATCGAAATGTATTCACTTATTTACATGTCTTTTACTTGCTACTGTTTATGCATTTTTGCCTATTTTTAATTGGTTGCACTATTTAGTGGGTTCTTTTTGCTCTCATTTGTGGAGTTCAGGTCATTCTGTCCCTCTCTAAAATATTTTTAGTAGTCTGCTTCTTGTCATGGAAGTATTTTACTTCTCCCTCATACGTGAAAGGGAGATTTGCAGGGTATAGCAGTCTGGGATGGAATTTATTTTCATTGAGGACTTGAAGCACTCTGCTCCATGCTCTTTTTTTTTTTGTCTTTTTGAGACAGGGTCTCACTCTGCAGTTCAGGCTGGCCTTGAGCTCACTTTTGTAGCCAAGGCTGGTCTCGAACTTGCATCGATCCTCCTGCCTCAGCCTCCTGAGTGCTGGGATTACAGGCGTGCGCCACCATGCCCGGCTTCTATGCTCTTCTTGACTTCATCGTTTGTGAAGAGAAATCTGCTGTTATTCTGATGGATTCTGATTGGTTTACCTTTAAATGTAATCCATTTCTTTGCTCTAGCGGCTTTTAGTATATTATTTTTCTGCTGAATTTCTGGGTTCTTGACTATTATATGTCTGAGTGTGTTTTTAGTTAGGTTGATGTTACTTGCATTTTTGTATGCTTCAGTTACCTGAATATCAGATTGTTTTCTCATATTTGGCGTGTTTTACGCTATTACTTCTGCTCATTTTCTTTTTATATTCTTTGTATTGACTCCTTCTTTCTCACTGATTCCTATTAATCTCATGTTGTTCACTTTTGCATCATCTTGCAGATGTTCAATTATTTTTTTCTTGCATCGTAGTTGGATTTAAGAAATCTTTTCTTACCTTTTCACTAGTTGCAACTGTGTCTTCAAATCTGAAACTCCATCTTCACTTTCATTCATATGATGTTGCCAGCATGTGATTGAGATTTTATTTTCTTTTATATCTCTTTGAAACTGTTTCATGTGATCTATTTCTTTACTATATTACTCATTCTGGGAATCCATCACTTTTCTATTCTCTAATTTTTTATCCATGTCTTCTTCAGTAGCATTTAAGTCTTTCACGATAGTTATCCTTACTTTCTCTACTTCAGAGATAGT
>PVJA010000765.1:105444-151011 GCA_004027025.1 Myocastor coypus
TTTTTTTTTTTTTTTTTTTTTTTTTTTTTTTTTTTTTTTTTTTTTTTTTTTTTTTTTTTTTTTTTTTTTTTTTTTTTTTTTTTTTTTTACTTCAGACGTTATTTCTGTTCTGGCTTCCTCCATTCTGTCCTGCAGTTATTTTTCCACTTCAGATTCTATTAATTCATGCATTTCTTTTTTTTTTATTCAAGATGTTAGCCCTGATATGAGTTCCTCTATATGTTTCTCCACTTGTCTGTCTACCTCATATACTAGCAATTAAGAGATTTCAGCTGCTTGATTCACCATTTCTTCCTTAGTAGTGTCTCCTATATTTGATCTGGTTGGGCTCGGAACCTGAGATTGCATCTTGCTCCTTCTCTTTGTCATTTTGTATGATCTCTGCACTTTGGTGAAGTTATGCCATTAGCACATATCGAAATTTTGTTCCGGATCCACTTATCTTGATCCTATCCAGATGTATCTGGCTGGGTCTGGTTTCTGTGCCCAACTTCTTTGTGCTGTAGCTGGGCACAGGCCCAGTCAGTCAGCATGTGTGGTCAGAGTCGGAGTTCTGGTGGCTGGCGGGGCAGGGAGCGCAAACTGGCAGAGGATTTCTACCTGGGCACAGGCCCGGTTGATCAGCCTGGGTTGGTGGCGGCCAGTAGTATTTAGTATTTGGCAGGCAACAAATATTTGTAAACTGACTAAATGAATAATTGAAGTACTGTAAGTAGATTGCAATGATGAAAACACTACTAACATCTATGAAGTGCTTATTCAGTGCCAAACACTGAGCTAAACATTTTACAGATTTTATCATTTATCCTAACACTTCCATAATTTACGTCATATTATTGTACCCATCAAGCAGATGAGGAAATTAAGTTACAGATAACATAAGTAAATGTATGGTATGTGTTCTTCTGTCTGTATTTGGCTACTAGGTCATCTAGAGTTGAATAAAAATGCTAGTAGATAAATTTTAATTACGGCTCATATATATATATATATATATATATATATATATATATATAGAGAGAGAGAGAGAGAGAGAGAGAGAGAGAGAGAGAGAGAAACATGACATCCTAAATAATCATTCCACTAAGACTGAAATTTCCTAGCATTCTACACAGTGACACACATGAAAGAGGTACATGAAGATACACACGCACTTAAATGGTAAAACAACAGAAAAAAGTTAACATTATGTAACTGAGTGGGGAGATCCTATGGGTATAGAGGTTTGGGATTCAGTGATGCTCCTTTCAAGAGTACTCTGATCTAAAACAACTGCAATAGACACTTAAATTGGTCACCTAAAATGTTAAACTGTTTCTTCTGCAGTAAGCAGCTGTTCAAATTTTTGTTTACTTATTGCTTTAGCCTTGTCACTTCCACTTTTTATTGCACACGCATAGCTCAGAAATCAGCAAGAGATTTGGGAATGATTGCATGTGGAATATGGAGCTACTTTCTTTATTTCTCGCTCTGTATTTCATTCTTACTTTGCAACCTCTGTGGTCATTTAATGTCTTTCTTCAAGCAAATAAGATTATGTGTCCATTATCCCAATTTTAGCCGCCTTACCTGTATTTACAGCAAACTGTTCTCCAAAAAAGGCTATAAAACAATGCCCATCTTCAATTCCATCTTCTAATTCCTAATGTAGACTCTTTTTGCTATCTAATTTTAACTTATTGTACAGGAGCTACAAATACTCAATATTGTGGTTCAGTGTTTTATGTTCTTTCATTTGAGAAGGTTGGGCCAAGATAAGCCTTTTCCCCATCACCAGAATCAAACCTTCCTCCAACATGTGAATCAAATGCAGGACTGGTCTATGCTATGTGGTTTTATATTATGCTTGTCCTTTGTTTCATGGAGTCAGGTCTATACAGGAATTTTCTAAGAGTGAATAAATATATTGTGAACTAATTGTCCTTGTGCCATGAATAATAAGCTTGCATTAGTATGGTTAACGGGAAAAAGGCGGTTGATACATTCTTTTCTTTTTTGTGTCTTTTCTGAGACAAGGTCTTGCTAGGCAGTTTAGATTAGCCTTGAACTCATTTTGTAGCCCAGATCCAGAACTTGTAATGATCCTCCTTCCTCAGTTTCTCATGTATTCACATCACAGGCATGCACCACCACATCCAGCTAGTTTTTGCATTCTTATAGCTTCAGGAACACCCATGTGAAAAGAGAAAACGCTATTGGAAATACGATACTTCCATTATTTTGAAAGCAACTTTTTAAATATGATTCCCATACAACACAATTTATCTATTTAAAGTTTACAATCCCATGAATTTCAGTATATCCACAAAGTTGTCCAGCTTTCAACACAATCAACTTCATATTATAGTAGCTCAAAGGAAACTGTATGACCTTTCATAGTCATTCTTCACTGTTGCTCCCTCTCCAATTCTGTTAGTTCTTACATATGACTGTTTCTTTTTTAAGTCAAATTTAATGAAAAGAAATATCAATGAGACAGTTTTAAAATAGGTTAATAGAAGAGTTGTAATAATTAATACATTGCCTATTGTTGTCTTTGTAGCATTTGTTCAGAGTACAAGATGCACACTTGATACCTTCTATGAACACTATTTGTACAAAACTTTTTTCTCATTGAATTAAGAGAAAGTAACTGTATATATAATCCTATAGTCCATAATAGTATTGTGTTATCAGTACAACTGGCAAGCTGTCAGATACTGTTGACTTGAGCATTTTCCAGCTCACCATACTAATATGACTTTACCTTTCATACCTCCTGGTTACACTTTTCTGCTGGTTGATTAAGACCAAGGTAAAGTAAGACCTATAAAACAAAACATGTAATTTTGTATCTGACAAGTTTTGTCAAATCCCCTCTGGATTTACCTTGATACCATGTACAGTATTTTATAGAGCTTTTGTCATTATCAGCCACTTGGATGTGTTATGGACATTCCTTGACCAGTTTGCGCTGTGTGAAAGCCTGACAGAATGTTTTCTCTCTAGTTGACTCTCCTTAGGCACACTATACATCATCAGTCCCTTTACTCTACAGCTTCATAACCACCTTGAACAGAAAATTTGGGACACCAGCGAGTTATATGATGTTGCAGTACAAGTTCTCTTGTGTCCTGAGTCCTCACTGACTTTGAAGGGCTAGGTCCAAAATACTGGTTTTCCTTGAAGCCCTTCTTTCTCTCTATTTTTTTGGTCTGTAAACTGAAGTTGTTCACCCTCCAGAAGAGAAGCTTAGTGGTACTGTTACTCTATAACATAGGTACTTGAGCTTAACATCACTATCTTTTTGAATAACAAATGCCTTAGACATAACATGGAACATGTATCTTCCTTTAATCACTGATATTCTAAATTTTAATTCCTTGTAGAATGTGAAAAAAGTTATGCATTTTTTACACAGAAATTTAGGAATTTAGCCATATACTAAAATGTAGCAGAATAATCCTATGACATTTTTTCTTGTCTCTTATTTCCTTCCATTATGTTTTTAAACAAACACTTAGGAGAGAGTATAGCAATCACTGATACATTCGATGCAGCATGCATCTACAAGACTAGAATGACAGGTATTCCAAGCATGATTTTAATGGTTAATATAATTGTCCCAAGAATTTCCAACAGGTTTTTGCAACTAGCAGTTAGTTGGTGGATTTCTCACCCTGTCGAACTATGTATGCTGTCTGTGGAGTAAGCAACTGCACTGAGGATCACATTGTGCAATATGTTACTGTTTAAATTGAACATTTCATAATTAGAGGCAGCGAATGTGTATGATTAACTGGACTCACCATGCATGGTAGAAAATAAGAAAGAAGAGATTTCCAAGGAATGCTTTCCAAAATTCAAAGCACATTTCCTCACAATTACTCTCTAAAACAGCAGTAGTGACCCTAGGGCATGCATGCTACAGTGGACATGCAGAGCCCTCTCTGTCAGCACTCGAGCCAGGTCTTCTCAGTCTTGTATTAACATGTCAGCAGCATACATACAGGAACAAAGATCTCTTTAGTTGTGGAAATCATGCGAAGTCCACACTTTTACCCTCTGATAAAAAACCATTTGTATCAGTAAAATCTCTGTTACTAGACCGGTCAGATAGCTCAGCACATTAAAGTGCCTGCTTAGACAGATGCAGAGGCTGGGGGTTTAATCTCCAGCCTGCTGTACCAGGCCTGGCCCTAGGGTGATTTGAGAGTCCACTGTGACTGGGCATAGTGGCAAGCACTTACAATCCTGGCCTTCTGAAGACTGAAAAACAGAAAGAATCACTGCAAGTCTGATCAGTGTAGTAGGACTCTGTAGACCCTGTACTGTTATATACATATATATATACGTATATAGCAGCCTTTTTACACAGAAAATATATGTGTAATATATATACGTATATATATATATATATATGTGTGTGTGTGTGTGTGTGTGTGTGTGTGTGTGTGTGTAATATATGTAATATATATTACACATATATTTTTTGTGTAAAAAGGCTGCTACATATGTATATAATATATTACACATATATTTTCTGTGTAAAAAGGCTGCTATATATGTATATATATATATGTATGTATATATATGTAGTGTTTTAATCTTAATAAAATGCAAGTATGTATATATGTCTCTATCATCTATCTATCTGCATTTTTCTTAAGACAAAACATGTTAGTATGTGAGTCATTCTCTCTAAACTCAACCTTCTTCACTATTCACCATTAATGGCGATATTAGCACTTTGTGATTGGTGGGTTTTGGGTTGCACTTTGATCACTCATCCTATAAAAGCTTTAGCATCACTGCCCTATATCTACCATAACACAAGTAAAATTTGTATGAAATTTCCTCCTCTTCACTCTTGCAATTCTGCCTATTCTGACATTCATCTCTTTCATTCTTTACTTTGAGGCTCATTAAAATGTTGTAAGTGGATTTCCCCCAGAGAAATATTTTGAAGGAGAAAAAAGAGAAATATAATCGTGGCCTGGGACAGACGTGTGTGTGTGCGTGCGCATGCAATGTTGGAAAAAGTCTTTGTTGGGTAAGTCACCAGAGGAGGCAGAACCTGGGACCAACTTGCTTATGCTCATGGTGCTTGGCACAAAAGTGATAATAAAGCCCCTCTAGTTCACCTCCATATTTCAATTTTAAATATATTCACGAAGTAAAATCACGAGTCAGAGCCAGCCAAATAGCTCAGTGGATTAAAGCGTCTGCAAGCAGGTGCAGGGGCCAGGGGGTTGATCCCTGGGTCTACTGTGCTGGCCCCGCCCTTGGGGTATTCTGAGATCGCTATTGAGACTGGGCTGGGTGGCACATGCCTGTAATCCCAGCTCTTGGGAGGCTGTAAACAGGCAGATCAGTAAGAGTTTGATCTAGTAGTGAGACCTTAAACAGCCTGTAAACACTTCATATATATATATATATATATATATATATATATATATATATATATATATATCACCAGTCATTCCTTCACATCTTCATAAATACTAAAGATTGCATATTTTCATTTGCTTGTGTAGCTTTGATCACATATTGAAAGTTATTATGATTTTTTGCTTTTTAGCAGGTGTTGGCTAATTGCTGAAAATTGATTGCATTCCAATCCTCTCTCAGTATGAGTGATACTGACAAAAACAGAGCAAACAGACCAAACAGCTCTGTAATCTGTTTGGATGGGCAAAGGATTATTAAATAGAAATAATGTACTAGTGTCAGATGCGATGAATTCTGTTGTCAGATAAGTAGTTTTTATAAATCAAAGCAGGTTATGAAATATTAACCTTTTACATCAAAGATAAAAAAATAAAATGACCTTTTTGGGGAGAGAGAAATTTCTACTTAGCACTTTCTTTGCTTATCTCAGGTAAAGTTGACTGACATTTTAATTTCAGTGATGTTTACTTCTGTGTTTCATCCTTTTCTGTGTTTCTGAAAGATGGATTTTCAGAAAAATAGCCACAATTTCTCAGTGCTGATCTAAAGCAATTTATGTTGCTAAAGACTTTGTACATATGTTTGTCTAAAAATGGTAGTAATTATCATTATACTCACCTACACTTTTCAGTAGAAAGCCAGACATTAAATTATTCACTTAGAAGCCAGGCGTGGTGGCGCACGCCTGTAATCCCAGCACTTGGGAGGCTGAGGCAGGAGGATCGTTGTGAGTTCGAGACCAGCCTTGGCTACAAAAGTGAGCTCAAGGCCAGCCTGAACCGCATAGCGAGACCCTGTCTCAAAAAGCCAAAAAAAAAAATTATTAACTTAGAAAACACTGGTGGCCCACTGCAATTGCAGAACATTTGACTGTGTATGCAAGTGCTTCCTCTTAGTCCAAAGAGAAGAATTTTCTTTTCTTTTCCTTTTTTTTCTTTCTTTTGTTTCTTAGCAATGTCAATAGGAAGGTAGGTCATGCCCACACACTGTGCTCTGTAGAACTATTGTGAGGATAATATGCAATGTGTCAACTGTTAAAAAAAGAAAGGGGAAAAGAAAAAAAAAGTAATGTTTATTGAAAGGGTTAATGTTTAATTGTTTGATCAATCTTATATACCTAGATCTATTAATGTAAACTGATCTGATGATGAAAATATGTCATGTAACCATTGTTAAATTTAAATAATAATAAAAAAGAAAAAACAGACAAACAAACAAAAAAGAATTGCATCATTGGGTCAAGGTAGATAATTAGAGGTGCTGAAAATCATGACAAATTGCTTTTGCAAAGAATAAAATTTTTCCCCACTCTTATCCAGTATTTTTTTTCTATATGGGGATTAAGTCCAGGGGCTTTGATTGGCCTACATCTTTAGTTCCTTCTCTTATTTTTATTTTCAGAAAGGGTCTTAATCGCTCAGTTGCTCATGTTGACTTCAAACTTGCAGTACTCCAACCTGGCAGTACTCCAACCTCAACCTCCTGGAGAGTTAAGATTAAAGTTGGGTGCCACCATGCTCAGATCCAACCTATAAGTTTACTTCCTTATATTTCAACTTTACTACCTTATATGAAAAATGATCATAATCTCAAAACATTCTAGATGTCAAAAATACCAACCTGGAAAATATTAGTTTACAAAGATAATCTATGTACTATATTTAAGTGACAACTGTTATAATTTTAAGGAATTAAAACAACTCTTTGCATACAAGAATGTGGAAACTCTTCATTTTCATAGAACCATAAGAAATCAGGAAGGCATAAAATTCTATAGAATGTTAACATTGGTGACCTTAACATATAAATTTAGTGGTACCTATTTAAGTTTTGCAAATTCATCTTTCAGAGGCACTTGGCAGAAATTGAAAAATCATGGTCACTTTACTTCCTCTGCTTCATTAAAATGATAAAGCCAGATTTTGTGTTGGTAGACACTTTAAAGGTATAAAATTATGGATATGTCTGAAATAATAACAATGAACTAAAAGGTAACTTTGACACGATGTCACATTTTGAAATCATGCATGGAAGAATGATTTACTATTTAAAACCTTGACTATTTTTGAACGATTCTATAGTTATTTCTGTTCATTTAAGCTTCTTTTCCCTATGAGAAGCTGATTCCCCAGAATTCATAAATAGCTTGCATCTTCTACGAATAGAATATTTTGACAGATGTACAAACGTCCAAAAAACAAAAATAAGCTGTTTTTAACACTTACATTTCATATCAGCTTAAAACTTACAAGAAATTTAACGTTAGTTTCTGTTTTTTTCACAGTTTCTCTCTATATATATGGAAGGGACGAATGCACCTTCCAGCTTTTTGAAAAAAACTTGAATTTTAGAAACAATGATTCCATCAAGTCTAGAGGCACATGAAAATGTGGGTTTAAATCTCAGATTTTATGAAAGAGAGATAGAAAGAGAGAGAGAGACAATGAGAGAGAGAGCAAGGCTGTCTTATTCAAATTTCTGCTAATTGGCATAATACCTAGCCCATAGAAATCATTTGCATTGTGTTCACTAAATTAAAATCAAATGAAATAAAGTTATGAGCTGAAACTTATTTAAAAAATTAAATACTCATCATAATACTTGTTTACTAAAGTTTGCACTAGTTAGGTAAAATGTCCATTATGAATATTCACATGGTCTTACCTTGTACCATATAACCTAATATACCCTGATATATCCCATATATTGAAAGGGAAGCCTCCACTGAGTGATGTAGCTTCATTTTCCTTAGTACTTACTATGAATGTTTTGTGGCTTTCTTTTAATTCACCATTCATTATTCTTACTTAGCTGGGCTGTATGTCCAATTTACAACCCTATCAGAAAAATCTTTCCTCTGCTACAAACTTAGCTAAATTTCCTTATTATGCGGAACTCAATGTATCATAGTTTAAGCACATGGGATAACTTATTGTATATAAGTGAGATTCATTACTTTTTCTGCTAAAATGGCCCCCAAAAGTCACTTTAACTTCGATCACTAACTGTAACATAATCTTAGTATGGTTGAGATTAAAAATATTTTATGTGTGCTCACATTAACATGGCAAATTCGTTAACGTGGTGGACTCCAGAGAGTAAAACACAGTCAGATCCATTTCCAAGGAAAAGAGGCCGCATCTTAAAGATAAAATCCTATTCTTGCTACTCAACTAGATGAAGCACAACAGTGTGAGGTATTAAAAATATCAAAAAATGCTGTGGAAAGCTTTCTACTCTCAAGGAGATAATGATAATTAGCAAGCAATGCAAAACTGTACAAAGTTATAAGGCACAGAATTCATGCGCTTCAGGGAATGAAAACATGAAGAACTGCTGTGAGCTAGGGAACTGATGGAATGTGAGATATTTGTAGAACACTACCTCTTAACCCATAACACTTGTTCTGCTGGGGACAATGCATTGTAAATTCAGTTTAGGAGATAATGACACTTCTATTTGTCCTACCCTTGGCCAGATTGGAAATCAGAATCTTCTCCACCCTTTACTGCCCCAGCTGGAAGAACCACAACTGGTGACCGGTGTGGTATTCATTGGACAAGGTAAGACCTGTTGGGGCCAATCGGCATCTGGGGAAACTATAACTTCCCTATGCTACCCCCCACCCAGTTTTCTCCTTTTCTTTGTTCTGGAAAGAGTGCTTTTATCTCACCAGTCAAACATAGTCGCTGTTATTGTTCTCAGGTACATATACTGCCTTTCTCCCCTTGTATCTCAAATAGATGTAACCAATAAATATCCAGGTTCTGGATTCCTTGAGGTCTTTTGTATTTTTAAAATTTATTTTATTTCATGTTCTTTTCTTTCTTTTTTCCTTTGGTACCAGGGATTCAACACAGGACCTTGCACTTACAGGGCAGGTCCTTACTCTACTGAGCTATCTCCCTGGCCCCTTACAATTTATTTTAAAGAGAATAGAAAATTAATGGAGAAGATATTAGAAAAGATACAGAAGTCTAAAAAGTAAAATGACAGATATTCAACTGTCAATTTTCTGAAGGTAGCAGTTAATGCTTAAAATTATTACTTTGGCCAATTTTGTATACTAATATGTGCAGTCTGAGCAACTACATTGAAGACAGCAACATGCAATATAGCAAGTACTGTTGAACACCATGAAGCTTTTTGTTTCCTGAAAACAAATAGTCCCTCCAGGTCCCTGGAAGCACCTTGGCAATCTACTTTTTTCTCTTACTCTTTCTTCCCACCATATGCCATAAGACCAGGCAGAATATCAAGAACTAGCAACTGAGGTCCCTATAACTAACACCATGGAAAATATCTCCAATATCGTTGCAATTAAAATCTGGGTATATGCTAGACTATTCAGAAAGATTTCTCTAACAACTCATTGAACAATACTACAATACTACTCTCTTCTTAACTTCCTTTTAATTAACCCAATTTTGTGTGAGCCTATAGGTCACCATTTCTTCATTACTCTAACTTTGTATTGTTCATAGTCATTTCAACTTATTTAGAGGCGGAACGTACATTTTCCTATCACATCTTTCATTGATTTAATATCGTGACTTCCACAAATTCCTCACTTAAGTCATTCATGGAAGCAAGTTATAGGGCTTTGGCATGTGTGCACAATGATTGGCATATAAATACATAGTAAATATTTTATTGAAAATCTGTTAAATAAATACACATATTTTTCACATTAATGTTGTAACAAATCAGCCAGTATGATAACTTTACATGTGGAGACAAAAACAAACAGTTAATATAGTTACTATAAGTATATATGACTTAAAGGTTGATGTGGAAGTTGGGATATATCATTTTAAAAATTCTTGTGCATGTGCATAAATACATAGTCATAGACATGGAGTTGGAAATATCTTACAAAAACTGGAACTCTCTTGAAAATTTCCTAATTTTACATTAAATGGAGTTATATTGAATATTTGTCCCAAAAGTTAAAAACTACTGAACTATTTTTCTGTGTCTCTTTTATTGACTAGTTGTCATATTGATTCATTACTTGCTCCATTTGTAAACAACTGGCAAAAACTGGACTATGCTTTAGAAAGTGCCATATAGGGAGCAATGCACTGCAACAATAAAATGCTTAATGCCTGCTATATTTCTTCTATTGTTAGACTCCAAAATATGTCGAGTAGTGAGTTTTGTAATTAGACTTGCACTGCAAATTTGTTTCTATCACTTAGCTGTGTGATCTTATGCTTGTTGCATAATTTCCTTAAGCCTTGTTTTTTTATAAGTAACCACTGGGATATTGCATTTTCTGTGAACCGAAATTTTCAATTTATGTATATGCCCATCAGAAATGCGTACATTTATTTTTGTCAGAAGGAACATACTAGAAACTTTAGAGAAGAACTATTTATAATAGTTCCAAAGTGAAAACTACCTAAATGGCTATTGAAATGGAATGTAAATACATCGTGGCATATTCACAGAGTGGGAAATTGTAGAGGAAACTTTATTACTCAAGAATGCAAATAGGGAAAAATTAATATACACTACTAAAAGGCAGGGCATTAGTTTCCTTGGAGGGAAGATGTGTAACAGAAAAGAAGAGGCAGCTTCTGTAGTGCTAATGATACTCTTTTCCTTAAACTGCCTACAAGGTACATAGGTGTGCTCACTTTGGGAAACTTCACAGAGACACACAGAGACACAGGATTATGACATATTAATATAACTTTATTTTTATTTCATTATCATAAAACATTTAAAAATGAAATTAATATTTACCTTTACTCATTAATAATGATGGAGTCAAACAAATGTTTAAAAAGTTCTCAGAAAGTGTTGTAGTAAATAAATGTCCTATTATAATTTAAAGCTATACCTCAAATCTATTAC
Source organism: Myocastor coypus (assembly GCA_004027025.1). Lineage (NCBI taxonomy): Eukaryota > Metazoa > Chordata > Mammalia > Rodentia > Myocastoridae > Myocastor > Myocastor coypus. The sequence goes on from PVJA010000765.1 coordinate 116,737, forward strand.
AAACAATATCTTGCGATTTGTATCATATATTTTAATATAATGCATGACATAATGAGGCTTACTTTAATAGCTTTCAATGACTTCTATTTCTTCATCTATCCTGCTAATATCTATAAACAAAAAATGTTATTGTAATACATCTTCTTTGTCATGTTGCTATCCATGAGTTCTTCCTTGCCAAAAATGTGTTCATACATAGCAACTGTATAGCACCTATATTGCACTAATAATGAATGAATAATGGAAGAACTGAGATTATAATTGAACAAAAATAAACTACAATCAACAAAAAGTCCTATTTTTTTGACTGGCAAGAAACATATTGTGATTTCACAGTTTATCTCAGAGAAAATAAGATGAGATGACTTCTTGCATCATCAATTCACTGATCAAGGTCCAAAAGATATGAACATTGAACTGAGTCCTTCCTTTCTTTTGGATCAGAGTGTACCAATAAATGCCCTAATTTCCCTGACTGAGCATTTATTGAAAACTTCCTTATATTAAAGACAGGATAATTTTTAAACAATTAATTATGACTACCTTCCTTTGCTGGGGTTTTACCTAATTATAGTCAGCAGTTTTACTCTATTTACTCACTAATGGAAGTCAATATCTTATTGCGCATCATTTGTTGTTCAATCTAATTAGAGCATTGAGGCTAAAAGATAATCATGATATGACTAGATTTCATAATGAAAGTATTATCTACTAAAGCAAAGCATTTCTGGTAATTTTTATACCTCTATACCACATGCTTGGGTAGCTATGTCTTTGTAAGACATTCCTATGGCAAATATATTTTATGGTTCATGGAATTGCTTTGCATCTGCTTTTTTAATCAATACAAATAACTGCAGTAATGTTTCAATATCAATTCTGAATCTGCTTTCTAAAATCTTAAATAATCAACTTTTTTCAAGTAAAAGCAAAAGCAGAAAACATTAGTCTTATTGCAATTGATTTTTCTTAGAACTTCAAAAATGTTTGTAAATAAGCAAGAGAAACAGAAGTAAATCTAAGGTATTGGCACATGACATTTCAGAAGATGCACTTGTTTATCTAGAGACAAAACATCAACTCTAAAATCCATTACAGCTAACATTTTGAGAGTGCTCCCCTTAAACCAACGATGCAATCCTTCACCTTTATAAGCCAGGAAAATTCCAGTGTGTTAAGTGTAGACATGAGAAAAAAAATTTATAGGATGAATAGGACTCTAATGTGTCGATATCCTTCTGCATAATGCTCTCAATATAGTTTAGCTAACTTATATGAAGTACCTTTCAAACATGCTTAGTTTTATGAATTAAAAAAGTTAACAGCCAGAGAATGAACCACACACACCAGGCATGCTTTTCCTCAAAAGGTTGTTTTTGTAGTAAGCTATAGTATATTTAATTTCTTTGTTCAAGGTTGTTTTAATGAATTCTAGGGCTACTCAACAAGGTCACCCATTTTCCACAAATAGAAGTGTTTCAGATAACTAAAACCATATATTTTAAAGAGTTTTGGGACCTCACAAGTAATTATTCCTATCTGTCTACACTCTACAGGATGACAGAAAATGGGGCTCAGGAGATTATAGACACTATTTGACTGTCCTTGTTCATCTACTTTCACCACTTGAGAGGCTCCAGAGCATTTTATTGTATACAATCTTGGCACAATTGATTTCTTTTGAAGACATTTCTTCAGAAGACATCAAATTTTCTTAACCTTTCAGTACATTTGGATGTGAAGCTTTCAGGTTACCTCAGTGGTTTAAGCACTTACGCCAACAATCCCAGTCAGGCCCAGGGGAGAGCAGTTCAATCTCCATACCTAGCCTTTAGGCAGACAGAACCAGCCAAAAAACAAAAATCCTTCTCAGTACATTTAGGAGGCTGGATTAATATATTGTAACTAAAAATTCACAAGTAGATTTCAATAAAAATGTGAATCCTAATTATATCTGTGTTTGCTGTAAATCTTTGCCCAAATTCTATCACCTATCTTTCATCAGACTTTTAAAATGGTCTCTGATCAGTGTATAAGGTATGAATTTATGGTTGGAAAACTACCTGGTTGATTCTTGGATTATCACATTCCTTCAGTCATGATTTCTTCTTTCTGCAATCTATCTTCTCCCTTTGTACACTTATAACATTTATAAATAGATTTATTTTTTATTTCCTTTCATGTAATCTTAGAGGTTGAATTCATTCCCTTGGGAATATTAGAGTTAACACTGAACTATCACTGATCTATATCTATAGCTTTGTATCTATTTATTATATGACTTTATATCTTGCTATGCGAAGTATTACTTGGTAGCCTAATTTTTAAAATTCCACGAAAAACAGCACTACAGAATGGATAAAAATTATTTAAGAAGAAAAGATAATTGAATCTTATATTACACATGAACTTAACTCTTCCCTCAATCCTAGTCACAAATTGAATTGGATGTAAAGCAAATAAAATAGCCTCATATAGAAAACACTAAACCTAAGCATTGAATTTCATGTGGGTGTCAAGTATTTTGTTCAACAAGAGGAAAGTCACTAAGAAAGAAGTCATTTAAATAGTTTTATCTCTAGGAATTTTTATTCTGAGAGTACCAACACATCCAATGAAGATAATTAGGTCCTTATGATGCTTCCCATAGAAGTTCTCTGCATACCTCCACTATAAAATTTTCAATTATGTGCCTGACTCTTTTGTGTTTCCATTTAATTTCAGGTTCTTTATATACAATTTAGTATAATTGAACATTTCCTAGCAGAGAACCTGTTATGATTTGTGTTAGTTGTTTCCCCAAAGCCTCATGCAGTCATGGGGCAGGGAATTCTAGAGTTTGAGATTAACTCATAATCCACTGGGATTATGGGTGATCCACAGGAATTATAGGTTTTAGTACTGCTGGCATTATGGGTGTGTGTATTTCCTCCAGGCTCAGGTAGAGAAACTGAAAGCAATATAAGAAAGGCAGAGACAGACTCACTCTCTGTTGCAAGTTCCTGTCATTCCTCAGGTCCCAACTATCTCTGTGACCCAATTCTCATTCACCCTGTCATCTTTCACCTGGATGGACTGTGGTTCCACCTGTGGTTTCCAACTCTGATATCCTTCCTCTGTGTCCTCAGCACATTCAACCTCTGAAAGGTGTCCTCGTAGATTGTGGTAGTGGTGGCTATCCTGTCACTTTTGCTATCCCTGCTGCTTCTGAGAATACTTGTCCAGCTCGCTTTTCTACACTATCTGTTTCTACCCTGGAAGCCTTATCTCAAATGTCCTTTCCTAAACCCTAACCTACAGTCTAAACCCTAGGCCTATCTTTGTATCTCTTTTTGCCACATGGTTCCCTTTGCACTTAGGGATACATTAGGAAGAAGTGACAAGTGAGGCACATCTCAGAACACTTACCTTTGAACAGTGTTATTTTCTCTTATTAATGTTGTACATTTACAATTGTGTATGCATCTGCTTCCTCTTAGTCCAAAGAGAAGAATTTTCTTTCTTTTTTTTTTTCTTAGGAACATCAATAGGAAGGTGGGTCATGCCCACACACTGTGCTCTGTAGAACTATTGTGAGGATAATATGCAATGTGTCAACTGTTAAAAAAGAAAGGGGAAAAGAAAAAAAAGTAATGTTTATTGAAAGTGTTAATATTTAATTGTTTAATCAATCTTATATACCTATATCTATTAATCTAAACTGATATGATGATGAAAATATTTAATATAACCATTGTTAAATTTAAATAATAATAATAAAAAATAAACTGCCAAAAATATGTTGTGCATTTAGAACTTTTTTGATCTAAATAACAAAAAAGTTTTTTTATACTTTTATTTTTTAATTTTTGTCCTTTTGAGACAGGATATCACTATGTAGCTCAGGTTGGCTTCGAGCTCACTTTTGTAGCCCAGGCTGGTCTCAAACTCACACTGATGCTCCTGCCTCGCCTCCCAAGTGCTGGGATTACAGGTATGCGCCACCACACCCGGTAAGCTTTTTATACTTTTAAAAATTAAGAGTTAAACGTGTATATCTCTTTTGTTAAGATCAAATAAGAGTTTTGGGAAATTTTACTTTATTACTTTCATGGCGTAGTGTACCTTCACTTTTCTTCACTTACTTGAATATGTTCTCCAGAATATGCTTCTGTCTTTCAGCTTTATTTTATGTTCAGATCAACATCTTCTGATCTGTCCCCTGCTTATTTGAGAAGGCAGACATTCATAAACCTACTGTAAGCGTGTTGGAATGTTTTATCCTTTATTTGCAGCTTTCATTTTCAACATGGGAACCTCAAAGATAACTCTGGAAATATATGCAGTGTGCTGGATGCCACTTCATCTCCTCAGGCCTGTGGAGCCCTCCTTGTACCTCCTTGGTATTGTCTTTTGTGGAAACAATCATTCAGAATTGAGATCTCTTTGATACATTCTCTTAGTTTCCTGAAAGCTACTAAATTACTTCAGTTACATAACTGTTTGCTTACTAGATTTATAAGGCTGCTACTTTTGAAGGATCAATTTCATTTTTACTGTATTTAAAATAAATCAAGTCTTAGCTATCATTTCCTTCTATATTTTTAAATTAAATATTTGTTGCCTTTTTAGGTGAAAAAAAACCCTGAAGATACACAGTGGAGCAATACTCAGCTATAGAAAAGATAAATTCAAGACGTTTGTAGATAAATGGATACAAGTAAAGACCCATACTTGTAAGTGAAATAAATTATACCCACATGCGCAAATATCATATTGTTTTACCAGTGTGAGAACTTGAAACAGTAAATAAAATCTGAAAGGTACAATAGATACTGTGAAAGGGAAAGAATTTCTTCAGTGGGAAGGAAAAACTGGGATGAGAAAAAGGACAAAAGAAGGGAAAAATACATTTACATATATACAAGATAGTTTGCATAATTGTTCTGATGATTTCTGTTGGCATTTTGAAAGAAGCAGTAAACAATTAAATTATTGTTCTTTTTCTTCTTTGTTCTTTTCCTTTTTAATTTCTTATAACTTTTTGTTATTGTTTTGAGATTTTTTTTAACCAGTTTTCCAGGTTTGTATCTGGTAACCTAAACAACTAGTTTCAAGATAACATCATGCAATATAGCAACCGTTATTGAATTCTTATTACTTTGTTCAATGATATTTTGTATCATTTCTAATGCTTTTTTCACTATATTGTATTTTTTTTTTTTTTTTTTTTTTGTCTTTTTGAGACAGGGTCTCACTATGCAGTTGAGGCTGGTCCTGAGCTCACTTTTGTAGCCCAGGCTGGTCTCGAACTCACATCAATCCTCCTGCCTCAGCCTCCCGAGTGCTGGGATTACAGGCGTGAGCCACCACGCCCGGCTACTATATTGTATTCTTTAAAAAATAAAAATAAAAGATATTTGCCACAACTTCAATACATAAATCCATATAACCCCCTACTGTGTTTATCACATATTGAATGTCACATCACATATTGAATATCACATATTGAATGTCCATCACACATTGTGATACTATCTTACTTAATGTGGAGGTAGATGTAGAATTGTTTGTAACTAATTACTTCATCTATTGAGAAGGTTGAGGAAATCTTATGGAAAACTAATAACTAACCTTCAATGCAAATATATATGACAATATTTGTGGTGATCATTTTTCTACTATATATCAGTAAATGCTCACCAATATAATACCGGAACTATTATTATCCTCAGTTTATCATACTGAGAAAAGTTGCATAACATGTACAAGGATATTCAATTATTAAGCAGTGGTTAAGACTGGAAATCAGATATGTGTCTTTCCAAAATTGAACACTTAATCACTGTGTTTTGTTGCCAGTAAGAAAAAGAAAATCCTTTGGGGCCAGCAACATAGCTCAGCAGTCGAAAGTACCATTTTCTTTCCATTTTACTGTCTCTATTATACCTTTCAGATTTTATTTCTTCTTTGGGTTCTTACATGATATTTACACATGTGGGTCTGTTTTATTTCACTCATGAGTATGGCTTCTACTTACATGTATTTACCTATGAAAGCATTGAGTTTGTCTTTCTTTATAGCTGAGTAATACTACATTGTATAAAAATGCCACATGATTTTCATCCATTCCGCAGGTGATGGGCATTTTGGTTGCTTCCAAGATTTGGCTATGACATTGTGCTGCTGTAAACATGGGTGTACACATATCATTGTGGTATGATTTTTAAGTTATTTTGTAAAATATTCAGAAGGAGAATAGCTGGATGGAATGGGATTTCCAGTCCAAGCATTTCAGGAGTCTCCACACTGATTTCCAAAGTGGTTGCACCTGTCTACATTCCCACCAGCAATAGAGAAGTGCTCTTCTTTCCCAATAGTCTCTCTAGCATTTGTAATTAGTTGATCTCTTTATCATAGCCATTCTTAGGCTTTCAAGTATGTACTGTTTCTAATGTCATATTGGTTATTATTTTAAGATAATTTTTAAATGTAATAAAATAAAAAATGAGACAAGAAGAAAAATTTAAGATTTCTTGAAAGCAAGCTATAATATTCAATCATATGTCCAATCTTATATAACTATATCTGCTAATCAGAGCAACAGATTTGATGATAAATATAGATAATATATCAATCATTGTAAATCAACTGTTCTTGTTTTGAAAATCTATAACACATGTATTGTTGAATGTTATCCTGTTACTGTCTTTGTTTCTGATTTTTCTCACTTTTGTTTTTATTCTTCAAAATAAAATTAAATTATAATAAAAAAGAAAATCCCATCATAAAAGTATTGGCTGCTGGGGAGGTAGCTCAATAGAATAGTGCTTACCTGGCAAGCACAAGGTCCTGAATTAAATCCTCAGTACCACAAAAAAGTACCATCATAAAAGTATTAGCATTAATTGTCCTCTTATTGAAAGACTTTTTTGGCAAGGAAGATAAACACATTTACAAGATTCCCAAACGAAAGTGTTTTCATTGCTATGAATTGCAAAATCATGCTCATGGTGCTAGCACAAAATTGTTTATAAATGTATATTTTCTCTCTTATTCCATGAATCTACTCACCATTTATCCATCCAACCATCCATCTTGTACATCCTTTGTTTATATACTGAATCATTCATCTATTTGTTTAGTAGATATTTAATACAATCCCATCATATGTCAAACACTATACTATTAAACAGATTTTCAAAAGTTGACTTTGGGGATAAAATGTGATAGAAATTGAGAAATCACAGACATCTAAAAGTTTTAAGATATTTTTAAAGCATTCAAATAAAAAATAATTTCAAAAGGGAGTCACATATTGTAGTTTAAGAATATCAACAACAACATAAAAGATAACACAATGTCTCTGGCACAATGACACAGCCTATATCCAATTCAGGGACATCCAACTAAGACATGCAAAGAACTGGAGGGATGAGAAGCATGCTTCCTAACTTTTATCCTATCTCTGTCCAGCCAAAAAGTCTAATCACGAGGTATAAAAAGGAAAGCCATATTAATATGCTGAGTTATAAAAGGCTCAAGTCAACAGCTTCCAATAATGCCAGATGAGCTGATAATCCACTACTGTTATAGACTGTTAGATTAAATATACAGCTACTTTCTCTTCGTGCAATGAAAGATCTGTACTAATGATGTTCAGACAAGAAATCATGCCTGCATCTTGTACCATGAACAACTACAGTGGGGACAGCAATATGCAATGTATTACCTATTGATAAATAAATCAATACATAATTTAAAAAATAACCATAACAAAGTACAAAATAAAAAAATCAGTCCTTAGCCTTTCCAGAGGGAGGTCTCCCACAGCCTCCTCTGCTGTCCTTGTTTTATGAAAGACTTGAGTTGCACATCGGTAGGAGTCCTTCCCTTATCTGTGCATCGTGCATAGCCCTAATGCATTGTGTAGACCATCAGTGCTTCTATAGTGGTAGACTGTGCATTCAGGCTTTTAAGCATTGAACACATATAACTTCTAATAAATAAATAAATAAATACAAATAAATGTTTTAAGAAAATGAACCTTGAACCTTGCATCAAACAAAATAACTGCAATCACTTGCTTTATCCTCTGCTCAGTAGGTGCAGTATAAATCACTTGCACATTGTTTTCAGATGATTACCAGCAACATAAGTGTCATTTAAGAAAAAGTGGCACTGGAACTTTTCATTTTATAATTCTCTATAAACATTGCATAAATTATGTATTTAATGATTTTAATGTGTTGCTGGCTGCTGTATTTTCCATAAGAACCTTCCCTCTCTGGTAACTACATGATCAGTAGAAAATTTCAAATATGATATCACACTGAGAATGACAACATATACATTCCCTTTAATATGTTAAAAAATTTTATTAGCAACAGAAGAAGTTTACTAAGAAATAACACCCACAGACTAAGGACTTGGGAATTTGTGGGAGCAGCATTAACTAGGGGCTGTGATACACTTGTCAGATACTATGAAGACCTTTTCTACATCAGGAAGAAAAATGGAAAATCATTTTATCATAAGCAAAAGGGGTGGATTCTCGTTAAATGGCTACTTGGGTATCTCAGTACTTTATTCAGATCTTTTCCTCATCAAGGCATTCTACAAGGGGAATATGTATAGATAAATGAAGACATCTCATTTGGTAAGAAGATCGTGACTTTTTTCTCTCCCTTTCATTCTCCCCATGGTTGCAGGTAAAATTCTTATATTCTAGTGAATTATGTAATTTATTTTTTTCTTTTATTTTTTATTATTTTTAATAAGAAATAACAATAAGATAGTTTCAAAACACGTAGGTAGAACATTCGCAATAGTTGACATATTACATAGTGTTGTGTTCATAGTAGTTACACAGAGCATAGGATATAGACATGAAGAATTTTCTGATTGATATTGGCAAGGAAAGAGAAAAGAAAGAAAACAAAAAAGATAAAGAGAGAAAAAGAGAAAAAAGAAAGAAAGAAGAAAAAAATTCTTCTCTTTGAGCTGAGAGGAAGCATCTGCATACACAGTCCAGTGTTCCTTATTTGCATTGGGTTATCAGTGAAACTTGCAGTGTTGGAGGTTGTTGATTTAAGCCAACTCCCAATCAACACCCCCTTTGTTTTTTTTGGTTACACCTATAAAGACCGGAATGACAGGTATCCCAAGCATGAAAAATCTTTTAAAGGTTCTTAGGAACAATATCTGATTCCTCCTGTGTACATAAGTGTGTGGATTTGTTCCTGCTATGCTTCCTCTCTTTTCTGCTTCCAGTCACTTCATTGTTTAATCCTTAAGTCTTTGATTGTCATTCAGCTGTGTTATGCCCTTCCATTGAAGCCCCAAATCAAGAAGCATTATTTAGAGTGTTTTATTTTGCAATCCTTATATAAAAATTCATCTCCCAAGTTATCTAAGTACTGGTTGATCATTATCCTAGTTTATGTGGACATAATAATCCTTTCGGTAGTCAGCATTACCCCTGTGCATTACCTTCAGGCCTCATTTTCATGAGTACTCTCACCTACAGGAAGTTTCCGACATCTGAATATGCTCTGGCTAGGTAAGTATGGAATGTTTGTATTTCTTCTTCCTCATTGACTTGTGTTCATGCAGACATTTTTATGTATTGATGTGGTAATGTTTAAGCCAGATGGCAGACCACTTTTTGAAGAAATGTTTTCAAGGCTCCTGATCAACCTACAACAGATTATTCCTTCCTAACATGCTTATGTTTGCCATAGAACAATGGGCGGTGGCTGCTTTGTGTAGGATAAACTTGGCAATTGGTGTATAATTGTTAGTTTAATGAGCCAGTCATATTTTCCTATTTTATAACTAAACTCACTTTTATGCTCTTTCTGATGAGTTTTCTGTGCCTAAATGTACAGCCAAATCTGTTTAGATATTCATCATTCATTAGTCTCAGCCAGAAATTCCTTATGCTTTCTCCAAGCAATATGACAGAGAAACAATTGAATCAAGGATAAGCAATTTCTGAACTGGCAATTTTATTGAAAATACATACTCAACTAGAGAAGTACACATATCATGATTGCATAGCTCAGTAAATTTCTATAAAGTGGAAAGATCTATATAAATAATAGTCATATGAAGATACAAGCTATTACCTAAGTTTCACCTTTGCCACTTAGCTTCATGATCCTCCTACCTGGTATAAGCACTATCTGAAATTCTAAGAGAATTCCCCTGTTCTTAAATTTTGTAGAAATAAAAATAATCTGCAATATGCATTTTTAATGCCAAAGTTCATACACTGATCATTTTTCTTCTCATATTTGTCTTGGCAATTGTGAGTGGATACTTTTGTTCTCACCACCATCAAGTACTACGTTGTGTGAATATATCATGACCTATTTACCCATTCTATGTTGATGGGCAGTTTGTTGTTCTACAGTGTAAGGCTACAAGAAATATGGTTCAAATGAAAGTTATTTGACATACATGCTTTCTGAACTGTAGCATTCTTAATATAAGAATAAACAGTGGGGCTGGGGAGATAGCTCAGTAGAATAAGTGCTTGCCTGGCAAGCACAAGGTCCTGAATTCAATCTCCAGCTCTGCAAAAAGAGGGGGGGGGCAACCCGCTCAGGTCCCCTTCTATCCCTCTTCCCAGACAAAAGCTTTCTTTCTCTTAATAAATCTATTATGCTCATAAAAAAGAATAAAAATTATAAGGTAAAGTAAAAGTACCCATGTGAAAAATCTAGTCTGGAATGCCACTGTTGGTTGGGACTTGCTATGCGACTAATTATATTTTGGACATAAACAACTCCCTCTGCCACAGTGCTTTCCCTCAGCAGCCCAAACTCATTGAGTTAGCAAAATGGCCCCAAGACACTCCAGTTCGAATTTGAAAACCAACCAAATTGCAGTAAAGGATAAAAGCAAAAGTTAGAATAAATATATGCAAGTTTAAAGCCATATAGAACAGCACAGCCAAAAACACTCATTAAAATTACTTGTGGACAAAAGAGATTTGCACTAATTAAAATGCCTAGTCACTGTAGAATAGGCTAAGAGGGAAGACTGACTTAATACTAAATGGCTTCATTTTATGGATTTACATCAAACTTTTGAATATTTTCAGTTAAGGAAATGAAAGATGAAAAAATCTCATAGGAAAATACATAAAATACTGCAGCCTAAGGATATCCATTATCATCATCATGGCAGCATTTTCTATCACATTTATGGATTTAGGTAATTTGTATCACACTTGTTGTTAAGGGACAATTGAGCAGGTGCCATTTTATGAGGTACTAATTCTGTAGGGATTCCCAAGTGGAGGATCCACACAAGGGTCAATTATTATCAGTCTAATAGAAATGCTGTGAATGAGAAAAATGCAAAGTAGCATTAATCTCCTCATTGCTCCCTTGAGCAGAGTTCAGCTGTCAGTTTTAGTCCTGAAGACCTTGGAGAACACCAGCATGGCCAGAAGCATTTCAGATTTGTTACACCAAGGGCAGAGTAAGCTGAATATTTTAAATACTTCTTTGAAAAACCACTTTCCAATTTTAAAAATTATAAAAGTATACAAAAGAAAATAAGATTGAATGTAAATCCTAAATTAAAATATAAATTGGCTTTCAGCATATTATCCTGAGGTTTTAACCTTCAAAATTAAAATCATTCCTACTTCAAATCCACCATTCTGATTCTCTGGCTTGTATTGAAAGATCTATGTAAGTAATCATGAGAGTTTTTACTCAGGCAATATGGGATTTGTATGCTCTCTCATGAAAATTTTAGGAATCATGAATCCTTCTAAAAATGAAACAATGCATGTGAAATTCTCTGATTCATCATGCATTTGATATTCACTGAAGTTAGGTTTTATCTAATATATGTGTGCATGATGTGCCATTTGTCACCAATAGATAGTACTATAGACATGGTGAGAAAAGGTAAGAGACCTATATTAATGACTGAAGCCTGTTATGTGCAAGATAATAAGCTCACTATTTTACATATGCTACAGCTCATTTAATCATTTCAATAACATCTCAAATCATGAACTTTTAGGTTCATTATAGATTACAAAGTTGAAAGTCTTTGAGGTTCATTATCTTAACCACTTTAACCACTTAGTGAATAGTGGATTCGAGAATCAAAGCTATGTCTGCCTACCTACAACACATTTCCAGTATACCTCCTCTTCCTAAGGACTAATTACCTGATACCATTTTCTGATTGAACTCAGAACCCTGCACTTGCCAGGCAAGCACTTATTCCACTGAGCTATCTCCCTGGCCCTAGGAAACCTTCAAATAACAAAGTTATCATTTTCTTACCAGTATACAAGAATAGTTTTCCAAATTCAAGGTCATTTTATCTTTCCCTTAGTCCACTTGCATGGCTATACCAAAACACTTGAGAATAAGTGATTTTTAGCAATAGAAATCTGTTTCCTCGCAATTTTGGAGCCAAGATCAAGGCATTGGAAGCTTAGTTTGGCCATGCAGTGAGGGCTTCTTTACATTCCCATGCTGATGTCTTGTTATTTTATCCTCCAAATTGGTGTCATCTCATCACACAAGGCAGAATGGCAAACGAGAGGTGAATGCTGCATGAAACCTCTTTTAGAGGGACCTTGAACCCATTTACTCAGGAAACAAGCCTTTCTGACACAATAACCTCTTAAAATCCCATATTTCATTCACATTTGCCATCAAGTATCAGGACCTGGATTTTGAAAGAGAAATATTTAAACCATAGCATACTCATAACAGTTTTGTCCATGGTGTAGTTTTTTGTTTGTTTTGATTTTTATTTTTAGATTGGCTTTATTTAATCTAAAGGATGCCCCTAAGTTTTCAGTTATGGACTTAAGGACAACAAATAGCTTAATCAGTAGCTATAAAGTACCTGTGGACTTAGGCCAAGCTGGTAAGAATGAACAAGGCTGTACAAATTTTTCTTTTTCAAAGAAATTCCTGTGTGTAGACTTGGAATAATCCACATCCCCACTCCTTCATCACTTGTTCACAGTATTTTGTATTCTCTTTATGTAAAGTCTTCTATTCCTAAAATATTTTCTATGCCACTTCTAGAGACCTTAAAGCTTGTAAAATACGAATATGACTATGTCACTGCCCTCTGAAATACTTTTTAGAGACTTCAACTAGAATTGTGTCAAAGTTCACAGTGCTTAGATTGGCACAGAAGAATTACAAACATTTATCCTTGTCTGATCTTACCACTCTCTTATTTTCCTCTTATCCTTATATCTTTGACTTTGGCCATTCTGGAGTATTCTGAATATTTCAGAATATCCCAGAATCTGATGAGATACTTCATATACTCACATTTTTGCCCATATAGTTTTATCTGCCTGCATTGTCCTTTCCTCCATTTCTTAGCCTAAGCAAATCTAACTGTGTCTTTCACAGTTGAGCTCCAACATTAACTGCTGTAAGCCACAGTGGCTAATTTGTCTGTCCTACTATATATTCAAATATGGAAAAATTGTATATATGTATTGTAATAATTTAGTTGACTGAATTTTATTACATGGTAAACATCTTGAAAACAGGGAATGTGGATTTCACATACATTGATCACCTTATATAGCATGATAGGAAAAAAATCATAGTGTTTTAATTCAAAACTAAGTTATACTATTTACCATCTGACTTCTTCTATATTTTGTTTCTTGTCTATGAAATAAAGCATTACCCACTCTGCAGAGTTATTTAAAGGAAATACCATGTAAACAAAGCAGAGTGTGTATTTTATGGTAACTACTCAATAAATGTTTGCTATTATTGTCATGAGAAGAATTACAATAATAACTTAAGAATTAACTATTTTTTATTGTTTCAGAACTTTTGTTTGTTTGTTTGTTTGTTTGTTTTTATGGCCGGCTCAGCCTGCCCTGCGGGTAGGGCTGGTGCAGCATGTGGTGCCTGGGATTGAACCGCGGTCCCTGAAGCTGCCTAAGCGTTCCTAAGCAGGCGCTTTAGACCACTGAGTCATCCTGCCGGGCCCCAAGAATTAACTATTTATTTGATAAATAATCTTCCCCAAAGACTACCCTAATAATGAATTCAAAAACATTTTACTAATATTTTTAAGAACACTCACTTTTTTGAAATTTACTATTAAGAACTCTCACCAAGCCCTAAAAATCTAGCAAAGAAATGAAAGTAAGATATCTTCCAGTATCTTTCTTCCATTTTATATATTTGAGAAATTATAGAATTGAGGCCCTGTAACATCAGGTGTATCAACTTTGCGCAAAGGAAACAGAACACAGTTTAAGGTATTTATTATATAGATTATGCCTTGTGTAGTTGTGAGAGTTGCTGAAGTAGTCTATAGAAGCAGTGGCTTTCGTGTCTACTGATGAGGCTGACATCAAAGAAAGTCAGCACAAAAAACTTTCAAGAAGCAAAGTTAAACCTGAATGAATGGAAAGGATACCCTGCAACTTCACAATGAATCAGAACCCACCATGGTCACTCTCGGACCACAACAATAATACAAAAGGCCATAAAATGGAGAGATGCCCTCTACTATAGAACTAGGCATAGGAGTGGCTCAAATCTTGGAGAAATTAAGGGCTGGCCAGGTAGCCCAGAAGACTAAAGCACCTGCTTAGGCAGGTGCAGGGAGTGGAGTTCACCTGCATGCATGGCTGGCACTGCCACTGGGGTGTGCTGACACTGCAACTGAGACCGGACATGGCGGTGTGTGCCTGTAATCCTAGCACTTGGGAGGATGAAAACAGGAGGATCGCTACTATTATGATCTATGTAATGAGACTCTGTAGACCTTGTACTAAATACATTTTTAAAACAACAAAATTTGAAGAAACTAAAGGGCAAATTCTAGTGAGTGATTGGTTTGAAAGGTGATCATGGCTGAGACAAGCAAGATGAACCAGGAGGTAGAAGGAAAGGTGGAGGAGCCAGAGCAAGGCACTGGGCTCTGCACTGCTCTTCAGAGCATAAAGGCTCTCCCTCCTTCCCAATTTTATGAACATTTGTCTTTTGGCCAGCTCTGTGCCTGGAAAAGGGAATATTAGAAATGTAGTTTCAGCTTAGATAGAGTGGCAAAGTTAAAGCATACAGCAAGGAAAACCGAGAGTTACATACTTGAAAAGTTACCTCGCCCTGGAATCTAATGTTCTTCTCATGAGATTACACTCACATTAATAATAGTATAAATTGCCATGATGACAATAATACAAATTTTACTTAAGACTACATGTTAAAGTTTTGAAAATAGACATCAAATCATTAGACAGTCATAATAATACCAGTCATTCTAGGGATTCTCATGGAATTCACTTTTGCACTAAGAACTCTTTGAAATAGGGAACATGAAATCATGTATGCCTACTGTCCTTATTCTACATCATACCTGGGTTGAAAAAGTTTGGCTCAGTACCAATCTCTTATATTTTCTAGAGCTCTACAAAATACGGAGTGTTATGCCCAGAGTTCTTATCTTTTGGGAGAAATGTA
Organism: Myocastor coypus; assembly: GCA_004027025.1. Classification (NCBI taxonomy): domain Eukaryota; kingdom Metazoa; phylum Chordata; class Mammalia; order Rodentia; family Myocastoridae; genus Myocastor; species Myocastor coypus. The sequence goes on from PVJA010000765.1 coordinate 132,210, forward strand.
TGATTTTTTTCTGTATTGGTCAAAATCAGACAAAAATGTTTACTGACTTGGAAGCATTTCGTGTGCCAGAGTTGGCCTAGTCTAAGATTGAAAAATTAATTTTTTCTTTCCATTTATAAAAATTATCCCAATTTTCCAAGCTTACTACTTAATAAGAAAATGTTTCCCATAGGAGAACTTGGATTTCTATTTAACCTATGATTTAAATAGCTCTATACAAATGCTACATATAGCTACAAGTGCTGAAAAATATAGAGAACAGAATATCACATTGAAAGCCATGTGATTTTCGAAGAACTACCTCAGAGTGGAGTTGCCAAAGCCTCAGGACATTGTTTCTGCTCAGTCTACATAGGCTCCACTAACATAGAGACTCCAGTAAGTTTTCATTATGATAATTACTAACTCATGCCAAATAATTATTATAATTGCTGACTTATATGATAATCACCCCTCATCCCCTTTTAAATCCATTTTGTATTAATCATACCTTTCTTTCAATACTATTTTTAAACATATTGCTTCTGTTCTTTCCACAGCTCTTTCCTTTCCTATGGATGCTTTAACGTTTTAAAAACATAAGTACGTGGAGTATCCTAATACTGTGTATTATGTATACTTCATGAGGTGCATTTAAAATGTTCTGACTGATTTTCATTTTCTTTTTGGAAGAATAGCAAAGCCCTTTAAGCATGCATGGGACCATTTCACTTCATGACAAATAGAAGATTTCAAGAATCTTGATACTTCAGCCCTTTCTGAATCTTCACTTAAAGGGTCTTGATTATGGAAGCCAAATTATCTGCGGTAGAGCAGCATTAACCCCTAATCAAGATGCTGAAGGCTCCCTCAGTGAATGGCAGTCTTAGAAACATCAGTGTGAAGTTGTGAACTGGCTTCCTAGTCCATCATTAGGTCGCTGTTTTCTTTCCTATCACTAAGGAAAGCAGGATTCCAGGGTATCTTTGCAGCAGGGGCCTTTTGCATGTCTGGCATACTTCTGTGTGGAGATTATCCACTGCTAGGACATCATTTTCCTTCTGGGACAAGTGGTGTTGTTTTCCTTCTGGGACCAGTGCTGTCTGTGATCCTTGTTAATTCTAGCTATGCTATTATGTGAAGCAAGAATATTTACTGATGATAATCTAACACACTATCCTTTCCAAAAATGCTTTAATGAACTGACCTATTCTTTAACATTTAGACAAGACTATGGATTTGCAATGGGAGATACCAGATACAAACTGACAGCTCGTCGTGTCTCTTCCTAGCTGTGTCACCCTGTAAAATAGTCTATTATCTTTGAGTTTGAATTTATAAATGATATTACATAAGCAATACATCAAACTATTACTTGAGGATCAAACAAAATGTTAATGGATATAATGATTAACAGACCATAATGAGAGAGAACCATAAAGTGATAGTTGTTACTTTATCTAGTAGTCTTGGAGAAGTGAAATTATAATGGCACCTGATCAGAACAAGGTTAAAACATAAAGTCAATACTCATATTTTATGAATTTATGAGTATTGACATAAAGTCAATACTCAGACCGCAGGGTTGAGACTCAGTTCTAGGCATGCTGTACCAGCCCTGCGCCCAGAGCATGCTGAAACGTTGATTGAGACTAGGCATGATGATATGCGATTGTAACCCCAACACTTGAGAGGCTGAAAACAAGAGGATGACTACATGTCCAGTCTGTGTAGGGAGATCCTGTAAACCCTGTACTAAAAATACATTTAAAACATTCTGGAGGAAATCCACTAATTTATTGTAACAAGGCATGAAGTAAAATTAGAGATCATTAATTACATGTAATAGTAATGGAACTGTGTTTAGGAATGTAGAATTTTGGGTGTGGTGAAGCAAGCTTGTAATACTAACACTCTGAATTTCAAGGAAAGAGGATCATCATGAGATCAAAGCTGACCCAGAGTCCATAGTGAGTTCTAGTACAGCATGCACCATATAGAGAGACGCTATCTTGACTGGACAAGGCAAGGCAAGGCAAAGCAAGGCAAAAATGCAGAAATTCCATAACCGTGCCAAGGTTGGATAATGGTCATGTCTCCAAATTGACATTTTCACAAGTATTCCAGGAGATTCTTGAATTAAGAGCATAAAGGCCTTTAACATGAGGCACAAAATTTAATTTCTAGAAATTCATATTCTAAATCTATTATCTTAATTACTATTTTATTTTAAACTTAGAGAATGTGCCAACTGTATAGAAATGTACATGCAAGAATGCTTACTACTGATAAAAGTGAAAGTAAAGCCACACTGTAAGCGTGCAACAATAAGAGATGTATTAAAAATTCCTATCAGTTGTATCTATATGATGGTGTATTATGAAGTCTTTAAAATTAAGATAAATTTTGCTTTTTTATACTTTTTTAGTTTTTCTATGTAGTTGATGTAGGGTCTCACTATACAGCTTAGACTCATAGTAATCCTCCTGTTTTTAACCTCCTGAGTGACGGGATTACAGGCATGTGCCACTATGCCCAGACTTGGTCATAGGGTTCAGCACGCCGGGGATGGGGTTGGTGCAGCATGTACTGCCAGGGATCTAACCCCACTCCCTGCATTTGCCTAAACAGGCACTTATTACCCTAAGCTTTCTCACTGGCCCTTGTTTATACTTTTGCAGTAAATAAAGAGAGAAACCAGTTAACATAATACATTCCATCTTTATAAAAAATATCTGCATAGATGGGGCCTGGCAGGATGGCTCAGTGGTCTAAAGCGCCTGCTTGGGAAAGCTTGGGTGGCTTCAGGGACCACGGTTCGATCCCCAGCACCACATGCTGTGCCAGCCCTGCCCTCTGGGTGGGCTGAGCCGGCCACAAAAATGAATGAATAAACAAACAAAGGTTCTTAAACAAGAAAAAAAAATAAATAAAATTAAAAAAATATGAATAGAGACTAAAGAAATTTGGCCAAAGACCATAGACCAAAGTGTAATTGTACACAATCCTGGACAGTACATTATGGATAATTTTACAAGCTTTGTGCATTTTTTCCCTTTCAAGATTTTCAGTATTTAAAGTCTGAAAGCTTCATGAACAAGAATTTTATAGTATACCTGTTTAGAATTTGAAAAGTTAATATATATGCACTGCTCATTAATTCAACCACCAATGAAACTCTGGCAGGTAGCACAATGGGGTCTCTAAAGATGCTAATGCTTTAATTAATCCTCAGAAACTGTGAATATGCTACCTTGCATATCAGATTAAGGGTTGGTTAGAGACTTTGAGATAAAGAAATTTACGTAGATTTTCCAGTAGTCTCAACCTAATCGAATTAGTCCTTCAAATCAGGGAACTTCTGTGTCTGTGGTCAGAGAGAGAAGAAATGATACAAGGCTCAGAATGCTGTGATGGGAGAATGGCTGAGCCTGCTTTGGCTGACTGAACAAGGACAAAGAGTGCCAACGACCTTTAAAACTGAAAAAATGAAGTGAAGAGATTATACTCTGGAGACTCCAAACGATAATATACTTCGTGCTATCCATAAGCCAGTGATCCCTGAACTTAAAATCAATGAATTCCTGTTAAGTTTATAACCTACAGAACTGAAAGATAATATATCTGTGTTGTTTTAGATTACCAAGTTTGTGGTAATTTGTTACAGCAACAACAGAAAACCAATACAAAAACAAAGGTAAATATTTCCCAATATTTAATTTTTCTACTAGTCTATGGACCCTCGTAATCAGCAATCAAACTGCATTCTTTTTCAACAGTGCCATTAAAATCATAAATGCTAATACTGAAAACAGCTTTAGCAATCATCTAATTTAAGACATATTTTATACATGCAGGAATTAAGGCCTGAAAATGTGTGTAATTTAGCTATTGAAATATTAAAATGCTTCCGGTTTCAAGTAATGGAAAATCTGCTTTCACTTTTACTTACACTATGAGAAGTTGATTATCTTACAGAGCAATAATCTTCAGTGCACTTCAAGGCAGGCTATCAGAACTTGGGCTGATTAACTTCTTGACTTTGAACTCCATTGTGTATTGTCAAGATGGCTGCCTCGCATCAGACCTCAGTTCCACAGATGATAATTTTCGGAGGCAGAGCAGGGCTGTGTCTTCTTGTATCTCCTTTACAATAGTAAGGTACAATTTCTTGGAATGTCCCTCAACTATATATGTTGTGACTGTGAACATGAAATCTAGTACTATCCCAAATGAGATTCCAGGGCATGATATATATATCAACATTTCTCTCTTAGTGCAACCTTCCTTGGTCAAGTTACTTAACCATTTTCTGCCTCATTTTCCAGAATTGTAAAATGGAATGAGAATATTCTGTCTACTTCATTGAGTTTGTACAAAGATTGACTATGTTATTGTATGCAGACAGCTTAGCACTTTACCTGGCACAAAATGAATATAGTAAATCACTGAGATATTTGTTCAAGCCTCCGTCCCTACACCAGCCCTTCCCATGCTGGTGCTGAGCTCAGTAATGTGACTTGCTTCCACATATGAGAGAATAGTGGACACAAACAAAAGCTTGAAACGTCCTTCCTTTTTGGGACTTGTCTCTGTTTTTGCTGCTCTTGAATACTGTTTTCATACGAAGCAACCCAAATGGATCAGCAGAGAGGGGAGAAACATTGTTTCTATTACGCTGCCCAACAGCCATACATATGATAAAAGCTATGTATCCCAGAGCAACCAGTCACCAATAACCTCTCCACCTGATCACAGACACCAGGACAAGCCCATTATGGATAAGCCAAGCCAGCTCAGATCAGCACAACCTCACACCCAATCTGCAGAATCATAACATAAATAAATGATTATAGTTAAAAGTCTGTCAGTGTTTTGGGGAGCAGTTTATTATACACTAAGTTATCAGTGAAGGCTAACAGATGCAGTAAGGTAAAAAATCAGTAGGAAACAATTGTCATTTTCTTTTGAGTCATACCGATCAATAACAAATAATAAAGTGATGAGTTAAACAATCATAAAAGTGGGTAGTTTAAGCAAGAGGTTTTCTACATTTTTTCTGAATCATTAAGAGTTATGAGAAGCATTCACAAGTGGCAGAGGTGATTCTAGTATGTAGCCAAGTTGGGCACATTTGATTTAGAGTAAATATTGGGAGGGTGTAGATATTGGATGCCAGTTACCATTATCATTACACACATGATCACACAGCTGTTTGGTGGGAGAATAGTGGCATTGACTGGTTCCTCCTCTGAGACTCTTCCTGGATTTTGTTTTTGTATAATGCCATGCTGTTGGAGATAGTGATACCTTCAGGCATTCCCAACAACTTAATTATTGGGCATATTGTCCAACAGCAGAAGGAAACTTGTTCACACTGTTTCTCTTTGAGCTTCACATATTCTCAGGCAAAATAGAAAACTTCAGATACAATTAACGAAGTTTTTTTTCTTTTTTTTCCCGCATGCCCAGCAGCTGGTGGGTGTTTAGCATCTGATATGAGAAGTTAAGCTGAATAAACTGGAAGAAAACCTAGAGAAAGCAAGCTCAGCTTTAAAAAAATGCTAAATTTGCCGACTCCAGAGCCCAGGACAGCTTAATAAAACTAAATAGAGGAAAACCAATTAAACACTTCGAACTGCTATTCTGAGCCTCACCAAAACAACACAAATCAAAGGAAGAAATATTCAATTATTAGTAGCAGCTGGATTTTTGTGAGAGCATTTTTTTTGTAAATTAGGTAAAGATCTCCCCCCATCTTGCTGCTATTTCCCAGTGGACCCAATGATTATTTTCGTCTCCAGAAAGTACTTCACTATTCATTTGCCCACACGGATACAAAGAAATCCTAATGACATAATGCTTAACTCCGGGTAGCCCCTTGTCTTTTCAAAAGCTCTCTCAGTCTCTCCACAGCTTATCGATATCCTTGAGCTGGTAGACAAAGTCTTTTGCAACATGACACTGCCCACAGCATACCTTTCTTATTCTCCCTGTTAGTCTCCTACTATTGTACCAGTTGTTGTAAAACTCTGACGTTTGTTATCTCCTAACAAAATGTGTGTTCTGCTGCCTCTTTTCTTACACATTGCTTTTCACCTATTGTCATAGTTTGGGGTATTTGGAAGGGGAACCATATAATTCAGGACATATCTTTTTTTTTTTTTTTTGTCTTTTTGAGACAGGGTCTCGCTATGCAGTTGAGGCTGGTCCTGAGCTCACTTTTGTAGCCCCGGCTGGTCTCAAACTCGCAACGATCCTCCTGCCTCAGCCTCCCGAGTGCTGGGATTACAGGCATGAGCCAACACGCCCAGCCAGGACATATCTTATAAGATTAAATTATAATGAATTCCCCAAAGAATCATATGCAAAGTGTGCAGGAAATCTGTTCACACACTAAAGGCCAAAGAATCCAGCGGAGTGTCTGGATCCCAGACTAGTGTCCTGCATAAGACCAGCTGAGGACCTAGAGCTCATAACAGTGCTCACACAAGGCCAGCTAGAGGCTCAGAGCACACAGCAAAGTCTTATGTAGGCTCACTTCACAGAACTGTGCTGGGAAAGCCCAAAGGCCAGTGCTGCATGCTAGAAAGTCTACGCAAGTGGAATGAAGTTCTCTGCTAATATACTGAGAGATCTGAACATCAGACAGGAAGCAACACTCAAGGTAAGAGCCAGAGCTTTCCCCAAAAGTACCATAGCCATTCTCAGCAACAGTGAGGTCCTGAGCTCCTCCAGCAATGAGGAAAGCTGAGTTCCCATCAGGAAAGACAATGCAATGAGCTTCTCCATGAGACTGAGCAGTGCATCATCTTCCCCCCTGGAGCCAGGAAGAGATGCTCAAGATGAGGACCAAAGCTCCCCCAAAATAAACTGCAGTCATTCTCAGCAACAGAGAGTTGCCAAGTTCCTCCTTTTATAAGAACAGCCAAGCTCATCAGAAAATCCAACATCACAAGGTCCTGCAGAAGAATAGCCCAGGAGAACCATCAACTTCCAACAGTTCCCCAAGAGCTTCTTCAAACAGCATCCCTAACAGCCTGTCAACAACTCCAGCTCTGCCTCTTAGGCTTCTGGCAACAACCCTCAGGTGGGCCTCCCACACCCAGTGCCACACTAGTTCAATTCAGCTGGGTGTAACAAGTGGCACAGCAGTTAGCAACCCAGTACACCCAATCTCCTCGTACAACTTCACAAGTGAAACAGCCCATTTTTCAAAATCAACCCCAAATCCCAGATTCACAAAACATTTTTTTGGGGGGGACCAGGGTTCGAACTCACGACCTTGCAATTGCCCAGCAGGCACTTGTGCCTAGGAGCTATCTCCCCAGCCCCTCAAAACATGTTCTTATCTTTGGTCAAAAATCCTTTTTAATACATCACCTGGAAGATAACTGTAGTCAAATTTACTGAACTTGCTATAGCTTGCAAACATGCCCATGAGAGAAACCATGGGTGTTTGGCCTTGTGCTGAATGACTTCAAAGAGGAGTTGGGGAAGAAGGGGTCATTTCTGGTTTAGGTAATATCAGAAAACAGGAACTACTTGATAATGAGGTATCTTGATAAACTTCTGCTAAGACACAGGATTATTAATTCAATGCTGCAATTCAGGAAAAAGCACATGTCTATGAGAAGAAATAGTTGTTTAGCTTCAGTGACCCTGTCTAATCATTGCTTATATATTTTGCATATATACACAGTTTTGAGAACGTCCCAAATTTCAGAACTGCTTTTCATTTTCTTCAGTTTTCTAAATAACCTCAAGATTTTACCCACCTTCTCTTCAGTATCTCCATAGTGCAGACTTTAGAAAAGTGTCAAGCAAATATATCACCACGGCTCCTCATAGGTTTTTCCTTTTCATTTCTAGTTGACTCTTAAATATATTATATTTCATGTTAGTAACAACACTTATTTTAAAATAATATCATAGTGTATCACGCACAAGAAAGAAAACTTGTCATGACATATATGAAGATTTACATAGAAAAAGCTAAATACTGAGTGCCCAAACACTGATATAATGTTCTCACCCATAGGCTACAGTTTCAGTCACTTACACAACATAGGCTTGTTCACATATATTATTGGTAGCTTCACTACTGGGTCTTTTGGACATTGGAATCTGATGTACCTTCCCACTCATTTCTCAGTTATATTGGGTGGCTGTACAGAACAGTAGAAAGGCTGGACCGCTGGCCTCTAAGTGTTTAAGAAGCAAACCTTTAATTTGCATTTTAGGTCAAATAGCCTCCACCATGACTACTCAACTCTGTAGTTGTAACAAAAAAGCAGGCACCTTCAGATATGCCTCAGAGAAAAGAGGGATACCATGTGCACCTCAGGGCCATGAGCTGGGGAAAAGTCTCTCCCCCAGGAACCTCACTGATGTGTGTGTGTGTGTGTGTGCTTTGCATGGAGCAGACCTCAAGGTGCTCTGATTAATACAGAGTGGAAAACAGTAGCCAAATAATTTCCTTTTTCTCTTATTTCTCCTTCCAGCTGCACTTTGCAACATCTTGGGCACCAGGCAGGAGCTCAGTGATGTGACTGACTTTCTTCTTGCAGAATTGGCCCCTACTGGTAACTAACTAGGCTGCTGAGGGTCCTAGTAAACCGCTTAGCTCACATTTTAAGTTATAATATAGAGCCTGAAAGAGTGGACTGTATGGTCTCTTGTGTAAAGGATTTGCATACCTCCAACGTTTTCATGAGGTCATTAAGAATTTCCATGGAAGTTTTTCTGAACTGACATGATCAAGATATGCCTGAAGCAGAGGTCTGCAATCATTTTATGTAAAGGATCAGAAAATAACATTTTAAGCTTTCTGTACAGATGATCTCTATGGCTTCTGCCCAACACTCATTACAGTAGTATAGAAGCAGCCAAGGCCACTGTATAAGCAAATGAATGAGTTCTGTTAAAACTTTATTTATAAAGACAAGCTAAATTTAACCCATGGACTTTGCTTTTTTTTACTCCAAGGCAGTATTATCAAATAGAAATTGTTACAGTATGAAAATCTTCTATAATCTGAGCTACCCAATATAGTAACCAATATGCAGACAGTGAGAATATGAATTTCTGTATTTCAATTTGCATTTAAATAGGCACATGTGGCTGGTGACTACCATGTTGGACACAACGTGATATTGTTTTGCCAATTCTGGCAAACCCCTGACCACTTAATCATGTTTCTGTCAACATTTCGGCCTCAACTGCTTATTCACTGGGAAACACATTGTGAAAATACAGAAAATGAGAACAGCATATGCTCTGTTTTCCCAGTGAACCTGACAGCCCCCCTTTCGCTCTTGGTGTGGTTGGCTGAGCATAACACATGTGGAGCAGACAAACCATTATTTCTCCCTGGGCATGCTAAGGTGTGAGAACAGCTTTTAGGGATGTAGTTCATGAGCTGCAGTATCCCTGCCAATAATTCAGATATCTTCAGTTGGGCTGAGAACTAGTGAAATACTGACCAAAGTTGGAGCTGCAGTTTTCTATTTTTCATTGTGCACTTTCACTCCACTAGCACTGTCAGCTCCAAAACTCTGACCTTTTAGTACATGATGACTCAATTTTGGGAAGCTGTGTTTCAAACACCTCCTTCTCCCTTTTAAAGTTTGCTTTTGAAAACTAGCCCAACAGGAATGGTTTCAGTATGGAATGAAGCGGGCACTTATTGAGCAATCAACCTGTGGATTTATACCTGGAGGCTTCTAGGAGCAACTTTGACACAATCCTGTAAAATCTTGCTCACAGTTCATTGATATCTGACTGGATCTTAAATTATAGCTGATGCTCCAAACAGAAAGTAATGTTTATCACATTCTATAACTGAATGTTTCTTAGCTCTGGAAAGCTGGATTGTTTTGACATATTCATTGTGCTACCATTGAAATAATCCCTTTGGTCCTGGATGACAAAATTCAAAGATATCATTGCATTTTAAGAATATTTTCTATGCAGGAAAATACATATACTAAAACCTAATGCATGTTCAGTGACTTAACACAGCCATAGAAATACACTCAGTGGAAACAAGGTGGGCAGCACCTTGCTTCTTACTATGTCAGTTTTTTCAGCATTTTTATTTTACATCAAGAAAATCAAATAGTGTACTTTATATATCTACCTTAGCATTTGAGATTCGTCCAACCTTTTGTGATGTAACATTACACACTTTTCATGTTTATTAGTATAATATATTCCCTTATATGAATGCCTCAAAATGTATTCATCCCTTCAACTCTAGATGAATACTTGTGTGATTTCCACTTTGGAGTAATTATAAACAGAGATTCTTTCAACATTCTAGTACACATCCTTGATGCCCACATATATCAGTTCTCTTTGGTATTTGCTTAGTTGAATTGCAGGATATGTTTAATATTTGGAGACCCAACCAGTTTTCTGAAATAGTTAAAACCCACTTCAAAATCTCAACCTACAATTCATGAAAATTTCAGTCACTCCACTTCCTTTGTAATGTATATTATTTTCTTTTCGTTTTAAATATTGCATTTGGGATGTAGGAATTCATTGTAGCTTTCAGCATCCTACCCCTAATGGCTAATGAAGTCAAAAATTTTATCAGATTTGTTTGTGTTGTTCTTCCTTTGTTAGCCATTTATACCACTGAGCCATCCTGCTGGGCTATTGTTAGCCATTTAGATATCTTTATCTAATCAAGTGTCTGTTCAAGACATTGCCACAGTTTTGTATGAGATTAATTATTTTTTCTTATTTAGTTTTTAACTTAATTTTTAAATAAGAAATATAGTTATAATTCAAGACTAAGAATATTTGAAGGTATTATAAAATATATAACTCCCAGCTTTGTTTTGGGTTCAGGCAGGTCTTACTCTTCCCCTTGTCATGAGGGATGCTTAAGATTTCCTTATCATGTTTTTATAGTAAGCATTAATTGCCTACACTTTCTTTGCTCCTTTATACGTGTACTGCAACTTAAATATTTAACAAAATTTTCACAAAATTAGCAGCAAGCCATAATAAGGACTATCTTTTGAATAACTCAGGACATAGGTGCCTTAGGATTTTTGTACAGGCAATGCTACAAAAAGAACAACTGTAGAGGGCAGGGCGTGGTGGTGGTGCACACCTGTAATCCCAGCACTCGGGAGGCTGAGGCAGGAGGATAGATGCGAGTTCAAGACTAGCCTGGGCTACAAAAGTGAGCTCAAGGCCAGCCTCAACTGCACAACGAGACCCTGTCTCAAAAAGACAAAAAAAAAGAACAACTGTAATGATAGTTATTATGTGGAGACAAGGGACAAGAGCCATAATGTGCAAATCATTCCACATGTCAAAGAGAAGATACATGCATGTTATCTAATGTAACCTTATTGTCAGTACTAAACAAATGAGTCTATGACACATGAAACAAGAATGGGATACCCAAGTTGCACATCAGACTATGCATCTTTTAAATTGCTCATCTGAAGAGAGAGCTTCATTGGCAATGTAGGACTTACATAAGCTAGATGTTTGATTTGATTCAAAAGTGCTGACTTAAGGGTACTTGGCTCTCAACTCCACTTTTCAGTTCCTCAGTTCCTCACTAGTAGTCAGTTGGACACTGAGGGAGGTACACTAACTCTTTCGAGTCACCTGGGTAAAATTACTTCACAGAAAATTAGCATAAATGAAGATTGCTTTCTATATAAACGTTTGTTTTTGCAAATTTGCTTAAATGCTAAAGTTGTACTTTGGAGCAGAACCTGGAAAAAGTTACCTGCAAAATTTCAGAATTCTCTGTGTGTACACTGTTGCAAGGGTCATATGTCAAACTGCAGAGGAAAAGCCCCATGTCTTCTAGAAGAATTAATTTACCAAAGGTAGAATGTTGTGAAAAGTACTTTGTGTTTCATTGTGTGAGACAGAGACGTCCAATCTTCAGAGACAGAAGTAGAGTGGTGGTTGAGAGTTGCACAGAGAATAAGAGAATAGGAAGTTGTTTAAGGACTACAGTTTCAGTTTTCTAGGGCAGAAAGTTCTGAGGTGGAAGATGGTGATGTTTGCACAAAAATGTGAAAGTATTTAACCCCAAGGAACAGAACATACACAAATGATTGAGGTGGTAAATTTACAGCATACATATCTGGACTCAAAAAGAAAGAAAAAGAGGAAAGGACAGAGATTTTAAGGTAGTTTTAGAAATAAGAGGCAATTCTTTTAACTGTTCTTTTAATTACTTGTATCTGTAACTGTAAATTTTTTCATGCTACAACTCATTTTCCAGATAATGCCATTATCCCTCCTAACTGTATCTAATGACAAAAGAATTTTGAATGTTTGGGCATTTTAAGAACAATTTTGATGTCATGATAACTTCACTGCCGGTATAATAACATTTGTATTTCTTACGTACATTTTATCTGTCACACTTTTGAGCACTTGAATGAAAAGTGTTTTTAAAAATGAAGGATACATTTTTCTCCTTTCTGAAAAGCAGTAGCTTATAAACAACTTATGGTAATAGGTGATTATATGCATGTTTCAGACAAATTTAAAAATTTAGAACTCAAAATTATTTTCATTTTCCTCCAGCAGTGAGAGTCTTAGAATAACATATGATGGAGAGAAAAAAAAAACATTGCTGCTCATCTTTTGGAAATGTTAATTGGCCTTAGGTGCTTGAGTTCCACCTTAAAATAAGGTCAGGTACCCATTTAACAAGCAACACTTCCTAAAACCATTCACATCTTGTTGGAAGGAAAAAGAAAAACGGAAATCAGAGCTACTGGTGAATGAAAAAGAGCAGATGAATGTAGGTGTAATTATGTGACTTCACTACCAACAGATACAATGCATAAGTGGGAGACAGGTTTTATATAATACAATCCTTTGTGAATTACTAAGACATCTAAACTAGGGGCAGAGATCATTCAAGTATTTCCTATAGCAGTTGAATAAGAAGGCTCAATTATTTTCATGAAAACTAAAGTCTCATAATCATTCTATTCAGAATTTAGATTATAATGTTGTATATTAATACACATTTACATAAGAAAAAAAGGTTTTTTTTGCAAAACTGAGGTTCAAACTCATGACCTTGAATTTGCCAGGCAGTACTTATGCCACAGATCTATCTCCCCAGCCCTAAGGACTACGTCATGTAATCAATATATTAACAAATACTTTTTGCAACTGCTAAATATTCTGTAGTTATTAAATTACATAATAAACATTACAATCATTCAAACTTTTAGCACTTTCACAGATTACAAGTTTTAAATGAGTTTGTAAATTTATTTTAACTACCTTGCCATAAGCTACTCTGCTAGGCCAACCCACACCTAAAATTTGCGGGTCTCAACGAAAGTTATAATTCTGGGGCTGGGGAGATAACTCAGTAGAATAAGTGCTTGCCTGCAAGTACAAGGTCCTGAGTTCAATCCCTGGTTCCGAAAAAAAAAAAAATCAGACTAGCAAAAACTGAATATATCTGCTTGCTTTGCTTGAGTGGTACAAGGAGAGCTGATCTCTGGTATGGAGCTAACCCTTCTATTCTCCTCACCTTGTTCCTGTCCCATAAGGGGGCCCTGGGGAACCTACATGGACATTCAGTTCTCACCTGCAAACCACATTCTCTATCTGCTTAACCACTCCAGCTTAGCCAATTCTCAGACTTGGACATCTATATAACCTCAAATGGAGATGCCCACACATCCCTTGGAAGTTCAAAATGTGTTTCAAAACAAGTTCCAAGGAAACTAAATTAGAAGTGTACTTTTCACGCAAGTTGGTGGAAGATAAAAGCAAAAGCAGGACCTTCAAAGTACAAGAACTTTGATCATTAATATCAACTTGACGATTGAGAAATGTTTAGATGAGTTAAGCACACTTCTGGCTGTGGCTGGCTAGTCATGCCCTTGGATATTATACCTGTCCCTTTCTCTTTCTTCCACAACACTGTTTTCCCATTCTACTACTCTACTATCATAAACTAAGCACATTTGTTCACCATAAACTTATGTCATGGTGTCCCTGTTTTGGAGGAAACCAGCCAATGACTGAATATCCCTGAACATTTGAGCCAAATTATGTCTTGCCTCCTTTTAGCTCTAGGTGTCAAAAAATTGTGTCTAAACAATGAGAAAGCTATCATATAAAACAAAGAAAAGTTTTTTCCTGTCTTATTGTATCAATGATACTGTGGTTGGAATGCTAGGTACCATGGGGAATGTTAGGTAATCAGCAACATCAACAGCAATAACGATGATCCCAGCTTCTCCACAGCTCATGGGAAGGTGTTTTTATATTAATAAGCACAACTCTCCAATATATCCTACAGGGAAGTTACAAGGAAGAGATAAAAACAACTTGTTCCAATATACAGAAACAGATCTTCCTTGTAGGAAATATTGTTAGGCAGCTGCTCTTTGTAAATGTCCCTGATGTCCACATGCCTTTATTGCATTTCAAATCAATGAGCAGGCAGATACCTCTCTGGCTGAGCTTGCACAACACCCATGTATGCCACTATCCATGTGAATCATTTCATATTAATGTCTCCTTGCTGAATGTTGTTTACCTCAAAGAGGGAGAAGAATGAGTCCCTCTGTGTGACCAATACCTAACAGAATAAATGAATAAAATTTGTTTTTTATATTAGCTTCATAAAGAATGGATTCATGGCCACTAATAATTCCTATTCCTAGAGTCTCACAGGAAAGAATTTTGTAGTTTCTCATCCTCAAGTAAAAATGTACTCCTATTATTTGAACCTTGTCTTGCACTTTCAGGTTTTCCATAAATTTTACCACCACTTTTGCAGGCACAGAACTTTACACTTTTTTCTGAGCAAAGACTTAGTGATGAGGAATGTATTTAATCTTACCATTTTTTTTTGTCTTTTTGAGACAGGGTCTCGCTATGCAGTTGAGGCTGGCCTTGAGCTCACTTTTGTAGCCCAGGCTGGTCTCGAACTTGCACCAATCCTCCTGTCTCAGCCTCCCGAGTGCTGGGATTACAAGCATAAGCCACCACGCCTGGCTTAATCTTACCATTGCATGAGCACATTTACATCTACCTTGAGTAAGTGTCTTATACTATTTATAACATTTAACTACCATTCCCCTTAACTTTTGAATCTATGTCACAGCCCCTGCTGTATCCTGATATACCAAAGTCAATATATGATGGATTACATTTCAGAAAGTAATTGATATTCTTTTGGTTGCTCCTTGCCTTCATTATTTCTCTTCATAAAAAAGAACAAAAATGATTTTAATGAAGATTAATTATTTTAGAAACATAATTGAGACTGTTGACTTATCTAACTAATCTTTATTCTAGCATTTCCTGAAGTATTTTATGGAGCAACATTTCCAGGGACACTGTTAGTAGATAAACGTGAAACCTCAGATTAAAAGTCTCAGGCTCTATCACCTAAACTATCTGAGCCAGTCCGATGTGTTTTATGTTTCAAAACAATCAAAAGACATGGTTTTGAATGTCCTCACCAAAAAGAGAAAATGTTTAAAGTAATTGGGATGCTAATTACCCTGATTTGATCATTATACAATGTGTACTGTACATCGATACAAACGTCACATTATACCAAAGAAATACATATACTGTTATGTCTCAATTAAAGCTTAAAATACAAAAAGTGAGGGAAAGGATGTTGATTGGCCACAAGGAATATGACTGACCACCTTTGAAATGTCTCAATTAACTTAATTTTAATACTTTTCTTTCCTACAGGAATTACCAGGGTTCCTTGATTGATAGTATATATTTAAAGCTTGAAGATGGACAGAACTTCAGCTTGAAGAATTCCCCAAACTTATTCCACAAGGGAATTTTTTTCCTCTAAAATGTCCCCATGAAATAAGTTTACTCAGGCTGCCTTGAGAAATGATTCTGTATTTAACAACAAAAATACTTGGAAGATTTGTCATCTACTTCAGGGTCATTCAACATTTGCTGTAAAGGACCATATAGTAAATAATCTAGATTTTACCAGGCGTATCATAGTGTATCTATTGCAATGTCTCAAATTTGATTTATTCTGCATAAGAAAACAATAGACAATAAACAATAAGTAGGGAATGGGTTACTTCCAAAGAACTTAGTTTACAAAAAAAGACTGTGGACTTAATCTAGCCCACAGGTTTACCAAATTCTAACCTGTATGAAGACCAAAGAAGAAAGAGACAGAAGCAAAAAGGTAAACGATGAAAAGAGCATTGTAAGAAAAAAATACACAGAAATAAAGAGAGCAACTTTTTTTTTTTTTACAAGGCTATGATGCAGAGCGCAGTGCCAGGTTTCATCCCTGGCGTACCCTGCCAACCAGGCACTGAGAGCATGATTGAGACTGGGCGTGGTGGTGCTCACCAGTAATCGATCACAGCACTTGGGAGGCTGAAAACAGGAGAATCACTACAAGTCCAATCTATGTATTGAGACCCTGTAGACCCTGTACACTCTGTACCAAATGTCTAAAAAATAAATAAAAATAAAAAGAATAAAAGGCTATGATGAAACAGATTATCATAAAATGATATACTCATGAAATGATTCTAGACATATATGAATATAAATGGACTCATGCCCCATTCCCACGGAAAGGAAAAGAAGTGCAATAGAGGTAAAAATAAATGGCAACATCCTGAACTCATCCTATGCATGCACTTATATTTTAAAATACAAATACACAGAGGATGATTGCCATAAATTATTCAAAGTATTAAACCAATTTGTAACATTTCTGAGTTAAATTTTTCAATATTACTTGCCTCATATTATTATTTAAAATAAATGTTATCTTTGAAATGAAGCATGTTTCATTTCATTTCACAGAAAAACTTGTCTTATTTTTTTAAACAAAAAATTATTTATCACCTATAAAACTGTTGTCATCAAAAACTTGCAATTCCACTTTCAAAATCCAAAATGTTGCTTTAATGAAGATTATTCTTTTATGTATTTATCTGGCACAGGGTCTTACTATGAAACTCAGGCTCTCAGTGATCCTCCTGTCTCAGCCTCCCCAGCTCTAGGACTACAGATGTGCACCACAATGCCTAGTTTTGTGTCCACCTCGCGGCCCAGAGCTAACACAGCATGCAGTACCAGGGATTGAACCCAAGTCTTTGCACTAACCAGACAAGTGTTTAGACCACTCAACTATAGTCCTAGCCCCCTTAGTTTAAACAAAGAACTAGATTCAGCCAGAGGACAAGAATATCCTCACTATGACCTAACTATCTTAAGAGGATTCCATTCTTGGCCAAGCAAAAATTATTGGGAACGCACGCCTTCAGAGAAGAATATCTTATTCAGGCTGGGCTACAAGTAGTAACCTTATGAGCTGGCCATTGTTTGCTTGGCATTGGTTAGTTCTCTGCTGTCAGCACAAACTTCTCAAGGACATCTGAAATGTGAAAAACTCCAGCACATTTATTTGTCATTTAAATGATGTAAGAAAAAGATACTTATAAGGGTTTTTCACATTGGATTTTATTTGCAAAAACCATTGATTCATTCTGGTATGGACATAGTAATGCAATTTACACTGGAAAAAATATCATATTTTAAGTTATACTAGTAGTAGGAAATAAGTGATTTTCTGTAACTAGAAAGAGGGTAGTGTTTTCCCGAAGTGCATTGCTAAAGAGCAGATTGTTTTTATCTTCTACATGTGTGTATATTTGCTTCCTCTTCATCTTGCTCTTTCAATATGGAAAATTGCATACCAGATAATTTTCTTATTGCCATTGTCCAAATATCAATTTCATTTGCTACATGTTAGGTATGTTTCAGTCCCACATTTAGGGAGAAATTTCACTATAAGCAAGAAAGCTTACAAAAATAAATTCAAAGCCTAACCCATAGCCCTGAGTCCATCTTAGTATTCAGTCAATGGTATTAATCTCACGCCATAAAGGAAAGAAGTTTAACAGCCAGATAATCCAAATTCGTTTTTACAAAGATATGATGTACATAAGATTTTATGACTAATTTTACAAGAAAACAGCTCAAACCCTAATTTCCCCAGGATTCTTTTCATTCTCCAGTCACATTGCTTCCATATTTTCATATTCTCTATTCTCATTGTGTAGTTCAATTCATTCAATCATTTTAAATCATGTACTGAAAACTTAGCATGGAACACACATGCTTCAGTGCCAGGGTTAAAAGCCTCTATATAATGGATGAAACTGTCTCGATAGTGAGTAATGGTACAAACTGATAGTCTTTGTAAAACAAAGTGGTACGTGTTACGGGAATATACATGGAAGAGTAACACACTGTTGTTGGATTCATAGATTACAGAAATTTCCTTTCAGTAACCCTTCAGACATAATGGATGAATGCCATTTTTAGCTTACTCCTTTCTGAAAGATCAGTATGCACTTTCTATGCTTTGCAATAATCGTACATTTAACCTATATTTATTGAGTATGTATACTTCATACGCAAAGTGATTGAATACAAGCTAAAGACTTAGTAGCCTTTACACTTAAGCAGTTTACAATGGGAGAAGAAAATATCCATCCACTTACATCAACACATCCTATAAAAAACACCTAAGTAAGTGGGGTATGGAGCAGAAGAGCAAGTGGCTTTGAAATAAGAAAGAAATATAAATAAGAGTGTGTTCTGAAAAAGAGCACACAGTGAAAATTCTTGAAATTAAGGAAATATAGCTTATTTTGTGAAGGTAAATATTTTTTCAGAAAAAAATAGTATAATTGAATTAAAAATCAAGGCTATATATCCCCACCATCTGAACATTAATACATCTTTAATTTTTAATTATTTTTTGAAAATTGCACTCACA